>JAHWFP010013817.1:0-10262 GCA_023313725.1 Lithobius niger
TAATCCATCTCTTGTTCTGGGAAGGTCTGGAGGGAATGTCCATGCTAACATTACTGCGTAATCCATCTCTTGTTCTGGGTAGTGATTCCATGCCGCCAAATGTGTAATGACTGGTCGTAACTATTTTATGGGATAAAACACGTTAAAGCTATGCTCAATATGTTTATCCTAAAATATGGGTACGAAAAATATCAATCGTGCTACGGGTAGTCCAGGGATATGGTAACTCCTTTTGTAACAGTGTTCCGC
The DNA here is from genome assembly GCA_023313725.1 of Lithobius niger. NCBI lineage: Eukaryota > Metazoa > Arthropoda > Chilopoda > Lithobiomorpha > Lithobiidae > Lithobius > Lithobius niger. Next base: position 250 of record JAHWFP010013817.1, read on the forward strand.
TACCGTAACACGGGGAAAGAGATGGCATACAAGCCAAGACGGACTGAGGTGGAATTCGACCGTTTTGCCTCCTAATATAACGTCACTTTACGTGAGTGTAGGAAAGCGTTATATTAGTAAAATAAGATTTTGGTTCTGTTGAATCATCTGACCTGAAGCAGGGAAACAAAAACAGCAGTTTCTATCCCAGACGACCTTGTGACCAAGGATGGAACATGCATCGATAGCTACAGCACAGACACTCCCACATCCTACAGACGACTGTGCTGTTATCAGGGCCAGCTAATACTTTATTAGCACATTTAGAAACAGTCGGAGTACATGCAGTTTTCTTCATCAAGGATAAAAAAAAATGACAGTGAGCTCCATTACTAAAGCCACGTCAATCTCAGACGGATTTATCGCGAATCTTAAAACTGACATTGCTTCTCTGGTAGAGCTGAATGTTTTTTAATCCATGTTCAGGGATCACCATGGATGTGGTTAAAACAGTTGTAAATATGCCTATTAAATGGTAACAAGGAAAACTAAATGACTGTGTTGGCTGTTTTATTTGTCTTCTTTTTTTCCTTGCTAAACACAAACTATAAAAAAGTATTAGTGTTGAAATGAATCATTTTTTGGTATGCAAACTAAAGGTTACTAAATATGAAAATTAATTGTGTACACACATTACTCACTTAAAATGCAGATGTAAATCAGCCGCATTGGCTAAGTACGAAACAACCTGACTGTTATAAGAATTAAGGGCCAATACTGGACGGTTTTTAATTATGCGTTTAAAATCACTAAAATTCAGCTTTAAATAAGACTGTATTGCGACATACCTATGAGAAATTGAAGTGTAAGAAAGATAACCAAACAATTAACGGTTTTTAATTAAACGTTGATATTCATGGTGCGGTTTTAAATGCCACAAATAACCAACTACACTATTCTGCAGCCTCTTTGAAATGAATATGACTATGTTCACGTTGCTGAGTAAGACTAAAGGCCAAGTTTTTAATGAATCACAACTCACATCGCTTGCTTTGCTCGAGGAGGTTACTTATCGCTGAATTTCATTAAATAGTTTACACGCCTACGTAGTTTAAAACAGACAATAAAACCCACCCAAAACCAAAACTGGTAAGAGTAGCCGCCAAGTTTCCAAAAACGGTCGGCCTTTGAAGATAGTGATATCATTCCACCAGTGAAAGGCCGCCAAGGTTAATCCTATTAGCCAAGTTAATCGCACCTACTAATAGTTCAAAAGTTAAATGAAAACTAGAAGATTGCTACTAGCGGTAGCAATGTTCAAGTTTTCATTTAACGTCCAAAGTATTATTCGGTGCGATTAACTTGGCCAATAGGATTAACCTTGGCGGCCTTTCCCTGGTGGAATGATATCACTACCTTCAAAGGCCGACCGTTTTTGGAAACTTGGCGGGTTTTTCTACCAGTTTTGGTTTTGGGTAGATATCACAACTTTCATAGGACTGTGAACGTACATAAGGTTACACCGTCTGTTTAGGATGCTTCAATCTCATTTTTGCACACACTGACTAACAATCGCTGATTTCGTTCGCTTCGCTCACTCAATCAGCGCATCCCCTTCAGTTGTTTTGTTTATCCCTGCAACTTCCCCTTAATTTTTCAAGATTTCGTTCGCATTTAGTCATGCAGAAACCCCCGAAGGTCGCTGTTACTAAAACAGCAGCACGCGAAGCATTTTTTGGGGGGTTATTAACAAAAAAAAACCCATTAGCTCGTGTATGCTCGTATTGTTGCGTAACCATCATCTAACGTGCATCCCTTTATTCTTACGCAATCCACGGCAACGTTAATGTTTCTTTATTTTGTCCTTCGTTACAGTTCAGTTTTTAGTTCGTCCAGGCTTTTACAATAAATCTAAGGACCAGTCATGATTGTTCAAGCCATTGTTGCTTAAAATCTTTGGTTGCAACTTGGAAAAGATACATTTAAATTCGCCGGTGGCAAATTTCAAAACACTCCCACGCATTTGTCCTGACCCCTACAACCCCCAAACCAACAAAAGGACTATCCTCAGATCACCAAGCATCCGTGTGTAAAAATTCAGGTACGTAGGCTTTCGCAATTTTGCGCTAGCCATGAGCAAAAAGTCTATGAGATTTAACATGGGATTTAGCTAGCTAGACAGTAACATTGACGCAACTTTTTCTCTATGATTGGTGGACACTCATCCTTTAAATTATAGTTTGTCCTAATCTCTGACCCTTTCCCTTACATTTTCCACAATTTGAAACATTTCTGTCGCATTGGGATTTATCCTCAACATGCCAAAATTTGCTTTCAGTTGCTTACAGTTAACAGACACATGTCTGCTAGTGAGCCGCCTTTCTATCATTAACAATTAATTTTTAACAATCGGATGTCTACAATGGGATGATCTACTGTTACTTGGCGACGACACACTAGCATGTGTCTAGATATTAATTGAGCAAAGCTGCGTGTGTTTACTAATTGTTACTGAGAACAACCAGTTATTAATTGACTTACTGCTTGATGGTATGTTGCCGCCTGACCATTGTTGCTCGACGTTCCCGAAAAGTTCGAAGCAGTGCACGGAAAAAAATTGGTCAACAATTGTTGACGTCATGTATTGTTGTACGATTGGTGCTGATTCTAGCAAACGGTCGTTTTTGGTTAATTTGGGGCATTTAGGTCCTAAATTTGAATTTCAGAATACGCCTAAGAGAAATTCGGAGAAATTTCCTTTCTTCCAAACCCTTTCTCCAATTTTTGACACCACTGGTTTTTAACTAATCATTGAAAGTCACTAAAATCCAACAATAAATTTGACCGTATTGATACATCTAATTAACAGACATGCTCAAAGACCAGATGATTTTTAAGCATACGTCGCAATTCGCTGAATTCGCGTAATGAGTCAGAGTAGGCTATTAAGGATTCAGAGTAAGAAACAAAGACTAAGACTGATGGTATTATTCTCTATAACTCATGAAAATACAGGCAGTAACTCCCATATATGTATTAGTGAATTCATTTTGTATAACCGTTTGTTAATATGTCATTGTTTCTCAAGCAAGTCTTTATTTTCAGTGACCTAATCTTATGAAACCATTTAATTACAGAAGGCTCCCCGTCTGATGTTCTCTTAAAAGTCCAAGTACCAATTCAAGAAGTGGAAAGATGTACTTTCAGGGGAAATGATTTATCCAAAATATTATGTGCATTTACTGAAGAGGGTGGAAAAGACTCATGTCAAGTAAGGTTATTTTTCAGAATGGTTAAAACTTATATTGATCCCATATTATATTAGCTAATACAACTTTCGTTTAAGTCACATCGTTATTATACAGCAAGGTACATGCAACATGGTATACACATTTCAAAGAGTACTCGAGAATTAGTTTAAGTATATATGTTTTCTTCATTGGTCGTGACATTCCAAAGCTGGCAGATATTTGATGTTTTTTTCCAGTTTGTAATGTAACTTATAAAAGAGAAAAATGACAAATATTATCCTGAGCACACATTTTATCGCACTAACATAACCTGTCGATGGCATGTGTGCTCAGGTTCCCATTGTGGAAACTCTCGCTGTTTCGTGCTGACGATGTTCCCATTGCAGCAGTGGTAGCCTAGTGGTGCTGACTTTTACCCAAACCGCAGGAGATGCTGCTTGCGTGCTCTAGCTCAGGTGGCTTTGCTTTTGGGTAACAGTGGTGATCATATAAGGTAACCGAAGGTGATACATGTTCTGATTCTGAACTTTCTGAGATGTTGTTAATGCTGTTGCTGTAAGATAATTCAAACGAGAACGTGAGATGACAGTTAACAGTATTAACATGGTAGATTGTATAAATGGAATTTTGTCATCCTGTACGAAATGCCTAAATTTTTGCTAATTCGATAGCAGTCATTAGGAACGGCTTGTTCAGAATTTGGGTAATTCAAAGAAATATCACCTCGTGATAAAAAAAAAGGACTTTCCCCTTTTTTAACCTTTTCGTCTATTTGAGGATTTTCTTTCATTTGAAGGATATTTTTTCACAAATTTTTTTTAATGTCCTGCAAGTCGAAGCCCAGCTCTGAATGCTGTAGAGATGATGCATAATGAATTTTCGACCATTCAATTATCACGATCATTGTTTTACTACATTTGTAGCCAGTAGCGCATACAGGAGGGGGAGAGAGGCATTGCTCCAACCTTTTCACAAAATGCTCCTTTTGTAAGAAAGTAAATAGCCTTTTTGTGCCCTCATTTGCGTGTGCGGTGGTGCCTGAGAAATACCTAAAGGCCAAAAAGGGGGTGGGGGGGGGGGGTCCAATTAAGAGGCAGAAAATGGTTAAAAATGTCAAAAAAGTTCCTCAGTTAAAATGTCCACTAAAACAGGCTTTCCACTTTTACTAAAAGTTGTCCCTTCCTTTTCTCATGGGGGGTCTGCGCACTCTACTGTTTGTGGGTACTTCGATATTTGAGTTATATTTATCCATTTTAACGAAATATTTGATGTATATCGGAGAAGTTAAACAAATTGTAGGCTTGTACGTATACCGTCTACATCTTTATAAATCGGCAATTTATATTTAAGTGCTGACTAACGACTTTCCTTTTATTTGTTGAAAGCATCTATTAACCTAGTTAGCTTAGGTTTAGTAGATTAACCTTAGATACTTCAAACTAGTGAAAAGCCAAAACTAAGTTCGGGTGTCCAGCATGGAACATGTTGGCAGAAGCATGGGTGAACATGTTACCTTTACTGGTATGAAACTGAGTAGTAGTTTTTCTGCTTATTTGATTTCTTGCTTTCACTGACCTGATAGAAATTGTGTAGCAGAAACTTTAATATGTAAATAGTTTTTGAAAACTAAATTTGTTGCTAACACTGAGTGTTGGGCTTATTTTCCTTGATGTGACAATTAGTAATTTTAATTTTTAATGTCAGCAGAAAACTGCGTGCCGTTCTTGGTTAATTTATTTATTTAAATAAAAAAAAAAGCCAGTGCTATTTTAGTCTTCTGTACAGCCGTACCGACTGAGAAGAATATTGCAACGACTTTGTCCGTCTGTCCGTGCATCGCTTTTTTCAACATCGCAACGGTACCAGATAGAGACGACTGTGGTTTACAATGTTAGATTCAGTCTCAAAAGTTAGTTAAATAACATGGCAAATTAAAACATCATTACTTCCTTATAGCTAACGGACTTCTTCGACGTAACTAAATTAAATAATAACATCTACTCGTCGAATGGAAGTCCTAAGGATAACTCGCAGCCGTAATAACAAAAGAATTTAGCTTCGTTTAAAATAGTCTCGTCGCATTGTTGCATGAATGAATAGGCTTACCATCGAACTAAATTCTCCATTGGGCTTATCTGCTACTTACGAAAGTAAAACTGCAGTTAAAAAATTAGGCCTAAAGTATGAAAATTAGGCCTAACATCACGGTACCACGGCAACGTCAAGTTGCTACATCGCTGCTAGCTTCATCAGCATCACTCCCATCACTTCCCTACTACCACTGATCTCTATAGAATAAGTTGCGCCTTACGTTGTAATACTGTAACTGTGTGCCCGGAGGTGTATCGTGTTGCAAAAATGAATATGCTTACTATGTAATCCAAATCTCCGTTAGCTGCTACTTATGGAATGAAAGCCGCAGGTAAAAATTAGGCCTAAAAGCTAACAATTACGCCTAATATGTAAAATAAGCTTAACAGCCATCACATTTTTAAGCAGCAATTCTGATTGTTACTGCTTTTATATTACTGGAGCGGAGAAAGCCGAAGGCCGAGCGTAGCTCAGCTATGAAGACACTACAATGTGATCTTAAACCGCGCATCACGCGAAAACCACAAAGACTATTCAAGCCACACTTTGCATGCAGTAACACGAGAGGCTGGACAAGGTTTATCAAAAAAAAAAACAACCTGGAATCGGACATGGGGTTGATGAACCATCAGGGTGACAAAATGGACGAAGAACAAGAGCCAAAATCCAAACAACAACGAGATGGCGAAGCCTTTTCTCATTGTTAAAGGCATCCGATTGTTAGAATATTGATTGTTGAAAGATTGATTGTTGAATTCTCTTCTGGCCTGACTAGCAGACATGTGTCTGTTAACTATAAGCAACAAAAGCATATTTTGTAAGCCTGGACCGATCCCGATTACCGATTCAGAATGCCTCACGTAATTCTTTACCGACATTTGCAATATCGGTAGAAATCGGGATCGGTATACAAAATCCAGAGAGATCGGTAATACACCAAATTGAAGATTTCGTCGACCGATTTTGACGTTGGCATACATCATTTTCAACGTTTTTTCACCACCTTTGCAATGGTCCAAACACCAAGCAGCTGTCTCTTATTGTTTACAAATTACAAAGCAAATTTTTACATGTTATTGGAGGATTTGGTATTGGTAATCGGGTCGGAATTTGATATCGGCCAGTACGTTTAATGATCGGCTCTGGTAGAAAAAAGGTGATCGGCCCAGCTTTAATATTTTTGTCATATTGAGGTTAAATCCCAACGCGCCCGAAATTCAAATTGTGGAAAATGAAAGGGAAAGGTGCAGGGATAAAGAAAACCTAAAAGTTAAAGGATGAGTACATACATTCAGAGAGAGAAAGATGCATCAATAACGTTTTCATGATACTCTCCAACTAAGTAGCTAGCTATACCTTGGAAGCCTTTTCCTGGTTTCAAAGGCCGACCCTTTTTACCCAAACATCCAAACAGCACAGAAAGTAGAGCCCGCTCCATTATGTTGATAGCGAAAATGAGACGACCGTAGTATAATAGAGATGGCTGTTGCAATGCGTATAGAGGTGTGCACCATTGGTAGTGGCGGAACTATACAGAAGACCGGATGCGACTAAGTAGTCGCTGTAGCCGCTTGTTTTATTAGTGCTTGTTAAATCATGTGACCTTGCGACAAATGAAAGTTTGATTCGAATTGTCTCCTCCTTGATGTGACGTGTAGAATTGTACTTGATGGTGCCAGTTCAATTCTCGATATGCATATCACTCGATTTCCATTTAGTACTCTGGATTATGTCCCTATTATCATCACATACATACAAAAATCATCACATACAGGCACTTAATGCTTTTTTCGGCGAAGGAAAGCCCAGTTGAAACAATACGCAACAATTGCCAGGAAAGCCCGCACTTTCAGCTGAAGGCGGGAAAGGTGCGGGCATTTCAAAAAAGTCTATTTTAACAAAAATGAAAACACGTTTAAAGTAGCAAAGCACTATATTACAAGACTGTTACATTTACAAAAGAGTACATATGGATTGTAAATTGGAAACGGTTTTTAATCACCAATGTTTAACCGGATTTTCATTTGTAACACTATCTTGATACACTTGAGATGCCGTTCAAAATATCACTGACATTCGCTTGCAATGGCTACTTTTCTTCAGTGTCATAAGGAGTTCAAATTTCGGTCAGTATTGCCAGATGCTTGCAAGCATTTGCCTCCGACATAACGACAAAACCCTAAATAACGGAAAACCCTAAAATATGTTTGTTTTTTTCAATACCTGTAGTTAAAAAAAAAACATTTTCCCATACATATAATCACTAGAATAAACGCAAATACATAAAAAATACATATAAAAAACAAATACGAAAAAAAGAGCGTATTGGCTCCGTTGTCAGGTGTACATGACGATACGTGCACATTACTCCTGTAAGGCAAAACTGAAAATGAAACTTTTTTACCCTTCTGATTTACGATCTTACGTAAAAAGCGAAAATCGGGTTAAAAATCATACTAAATCGGGTAAAAAAATCACCAAAACAAGAGAAAATTTGTTCACCTATGAGCAGTGCTTAAGACACAAAACGTAGTTTACTGCCTTACAAATTAGTGACACAGTACAATTTGCATAACAACACAATAGTAAGTTTATTTTTGCAACTTGCGACATAAGACTATCTTTAGTAAGACGTTTTAAGACGTAAATTTAGTAATACGTTCAGAAAAAAAGAACTCTTCTGGTAATTAGCCAGAATCCAAACTATAAATCTCCTTCTGGTCTGACAGGTTTAATAATTTCTGTTTGTTGGTGACGTTTGACAAGAATTCCTTACATTAAGAGTAACACTGATGAATGATAAAAGGGTAACACGGAAGTATAGCCAATATATTCCGTCGCCCTAGAATTACCCCAACTTTTATCCACCCCCGTTTTCACCCCAACGGCAAGTAATGCCTCTACATCTGGGGTGAAACTCCCAATCTAGTAGTACTGGTTGCAGTGGTCACTTGTTTTCACTGCCATTTTCGAATTTTTCCCAATAATGCATAGCAATACCCGTCATTTCAAGAACGTAGCAATACCACGTTTTTTTATCTACCAACCATAAGTATAGCAAAAATGCGATATGGTAGAGACAGACACCCTCATCCACCCCGCTCGTCCTGCAGAAAACTCACATGAAGTCATGCAGAGCAGTATACCCTCAAGTAAATCCACCCCGTTCCAGGAGCGTGATAATGACGAATTAGCAACCTCACTCAAGTAAACCTACCCCCACTCAAGTAAACCTACACCCTTACTCAAGTAAACCTACCCCCACTCAAGTAAACCTACCCCACTGAAGTAAACTTACCCCCACTCAAGGAAACCTCCCACTGACAAGGTTTACTTGATTGGAAGGTTAACTTGAGTAGGAGGTTTACTTGGGAGGTTTCCTACACACCGAAAGTGACGTCATCCACTTCTGCAGCGTCCATGCAAACCGAAAGTGCGGCCATCGGTGGCACTCATGCAAATTTTTCGTCAATCTGGAGGAGGGCTTTTTCCTACCTTTTTGAGTCCTTTTGAGTAGATCCTGCGGAATTCTTCGAAAATGTCTGCCAAAAGCATACAGTTGGTCACCTGATATATTTCGTGGTAAGAGGAAAACTTTTTAATTTTCAGCATACTCTAAATCTTTTCAGCGTGATCGTATTGTTTGTCAGTTAGGTCTTCTTCTTTGAGTTTGGAATAAAATTCTTCTTTCAGTGGTATCCCTTGTGGGTTAACAGATCCACGGCAGTCTCTTCTTCGACATCGGGAGGGAACCATTTGTCCTACCCACCAACTTTCAAGAACCCCTTCACCTTCCTAAACTCGTAATCACGTTTATGTCTCTTTGCCAGAGTTTTCAGCGAAGAGGAAAGAAAATTAAAGGTGATCCAGCAGCACCCATGCGACCTGGACGTGCGACCATAGCCACTTCGGCAGCGTCCTTGCGAACTGGAAGTGGCACTATTTTCCTAGGAGTCGTGCGAGAGCTTCATGAGCGTTTGCATTGTGAGAACTCTTCAAATGCACCGAAACGTGATAATGACTAATTAACAACAGCAAAGGAGGGTTCACAAAAGGGAGGGGGGGGTCCTAAAATCGAGGAGGTTCCTACAAAATGCATCGTGAGCTTGCGAGGGTTCTCTCGGAGGATGACTAATTAACTACTAATTATAATTACTAATTAACGACATTATAGGGAGGGTCCCTAATATGGGGGTTCCTGGAAGAATGACGAATCTTTTACCTTCATTCCTGATGGCTTGAAAATGACGAATCGGCAATATTTTGAGGAGTTCAAGGGAGGCAGGTCGTGCAAATGCTTATTGAGCTTTAATATTTTGAGAACTCTAAAGTACTCTCGAGCGGTTCAAAGCGTGAAAATGAAGAATTAGCAACATTATTGGAGGGTCCCAAAATTAGAAAGCTTTAACATTGTGGACATTTTGACTGCCCTGAAAATACTTTCAGATTTCGATTTCTTTCCTTTCTAAGTATATTGCTTTAAAAAAAAGACATCATCATGGATTCTCGTTCAATTATTCTCAATGGCAAAGACTCTAATTTGAGAATCAATCTAAACACACCCATTCATTTGGACTCTGAAAAAAATTACGAATTGGCCCTGCTCAATTCAGACACGTATAACAGCATACACAACATTACGTCAAAAAAAAAACGAAATTAAGTACAAAACAGATGGTGGCACCTCCTAGC
>JAHWFP010013822.1:0-26094 GCA_023313725.1 Lithobius niger
GGGCCTGGGTACAGTGGGTCCACCTGACACCCCCGTTGTGGGGGCCCTGCACCCAGATACCCATTACGATATAGTTGGCATGTGAGTTGGCTCGAAACGTGCCGGAGAAATGGATGGTGCCTGTTTAGAAAAATTTTTGTCTCAAAATGTGGGTCACGATTTCTTCTTTCTGATGCCTCACTCTCAGAACTGAAACTCATTTATCAGTGGCTTTTTAAAAGTTAAGTCATCCTAATGAAAAGAACAGCAAAAGGAATCCACTCCCTTCCACGGACCCCCAAACCCCAAAAAAATTGACACTGCATCCATTTAGCTTTTGTTTTCTTGGCAGTCGATGATGTTGGCTCGATTCTCCGCCTACCTCTAATGTCTTGAATAAAAACAAGAATGGCTGGCAACCTTTGTTTCTAGTTGGGAATGGTACAGCTGTAAAAAAAAAAAAAAAAAAAAAAAAAAGCGGGCTCCATTTTGCTCTTCAAGTCTCCGCTAACTTGCACACCCACGTGACGCAGTTGGCAAGCAAGATGGAAAGAAAAAAATTATTTATGTAGGCCAGAAGCCAATCGCTCTTACTATCGCTCTATCTGCTCCATGCTTGTTGAACACGTCTGTCTTACTGACTGACTCGGATGCTTTCAGTGAAGCCATTAGACGTTTTTGAGGAAGGCGTTTGGTGCGCAAGACATTACCTATAGCTCCTGATTGACTTCCGGATATCTTCATATCATTTCTAAGTCTACTCTTATGCGAAGGTCAGGGAGTGAAGCAGTGGCGCAACTTGGAGGGGGGGGGGGGGGCACTTGCCAAGTTGCCCCTCCTTAGGAACAAGATGGAGAGTGAAACTGGATAGTTGCAAGCAACCTGAATTTTTTCTTCTTTTGATTTCTGAAGGCTTTTACCGTAAATCACGTATGAAACGCCCACGATAAAAAAATGTGGGTGGGCCGTAACAAAATTAAAATCCATTTTTCGAATCTTAATTTGGTCCAGGGAGAGTGCCTGTTTACGCATAACTCCATCACGAAAAATTCGGCGTTTTTATGTCGTCATTTACGTACATGATCTGGGTTCGGTCTAGCATTAACGCAATTTTAAGTTTATTAGTTTGCTAGTTTATTTAGTTCGTTTTATGTACGCAGAATTTTGTTAAGTTTGGTGCAGCAAAACATGATTTAAAATGCTTTAGGCCACCCGTGCACTGAGCGATTTTGCCGCGCGGCCAGGTTGCTGCAACCAATGAGAATGCTTACCTTTTATGTAAAACCACGCACTAATCATTTTCATTGGCTGCATCAACCTGGCCTCGCGGCCAAGTCGCTCAGTACGTGGGCGGCTTAAGGTCAGAAATCATGAAATAACCTAGTGACAGACTAAAATTAATAGTCTGTTATCGTTAAGAAAATTTCTCAAGCTTCCTACAAGCCTCACTTTCAAGATCGGATTGGGAGGGGTAGGCCTCCCCGGGAAGATGAAATTGGACACCATTTCTCCTAAATTTCTCAGAGCCGTTTTTTGTTTTACTCTTTAACCCCCGGATTTCTCTTCTAGGTGAGAGCAAAGTTTTCCCAACAAGAACAACAACAATAATATTGTAGTCACATTGAAACAGCGTTCAAAAGGCCCTCGGCCTTGTTCATACCTACGTTTTAAGCTAAAAACTTTGAAAATCGGTTTATTGGTTCGATCTCTAGGTGAGAGATAAATTTTCCCAACTAGAATAACAACAAGAATATTGAAGTCACATAAAAAAAAACCATATGCCATGTTTATACCTACGTTTTAAGCCTTAAAAGTAGAAAATTGGTTCATTGGTTCGATCTCCAGTGAGGGCAAAGAGTCCCAACAACAACAACAACAAATGGCCATGCGATTCGATTGATGTCATTAAAATTTTTACTGCAGCGAAATAGTACGACCGATCCCTAACACCGAATTTCGTCGACGGCGTGAATTGAGAGCATTTCCACGCTTTTTTTGTGTGCATTACAGGATAGTCGGGGCCTCCCCGAGGATCCCCAGGTTCCTGGGCGGGCGCCAATCCGACACTGTTAACTTCCCCATATCCCGTAGCTGCTGAAAAAAATCTGGTAGGAACCTGCAAGATCTCTTTGTAGTAAGCGATCGGTTTTCCTTCTTTAGCGGTTAAGCTGATCACTACCACCGTCACCAACAACCATTCCATAATTTCTCACCTGCACCCACCAATAGAAAGATGAGCGATCTCCTCGCGTACATCACGCCAGGCGGGAAGAAAATTGGCCACGGAGAGAATTGCTTTATTTTTTATTTTTATCTTTGCAAAAAGGAGGAAGCCATTTATCAGCTAGGCTTAATTTCTTCTAGGCGAGAGTCGCAGCGGTGTATGCGAAGAACGATTGCGGCTTTCGGATTGGCTTTTCTGCACCCCGACCTACTTATTTCTTGCCTTGGACGAAAGATGCCGTGAATGAGCAAGACACTGGCCGCCTTTGTGTTTAACAGCTCAAGAAGAAAGTGTTTGTTCAGCGGCTGTGACGCCAGGAATCGGTAGAAGATGTGAGAATTTATTATTCCTTTGCTGGAATGAGAGAAAGGGAGGGAGGGGGGAGAGAGGAGAGTGGGGGGGGGGTGTTGGGTGGGGGGGTTAGAAAGCTGCATGCTGCAGCTGCAAACTGACTGCCATTACAGTTCTTCCTTTTTTTTTAAAGCGGTCTTGAAGCTTACGTGGAAAGTGATTGAATTTAAGGATTTTGAAGAGATTCTTGACGAAATTTTTTTTACAATAATTAAAGGGATACGCTCTCCAAACGCATTATTTTTCTGTTTAATCCCCACTAAGTAAATTCACAAGGATTTGTTCCCCTATACCGCTAGTCAATCCCTTTCTACGACGCATTTTGAAGCGCTGTACAATACTGTAGTGATTCTGTGATATACCACGTACTGTACCACATATACCACGATACTACTAGACTGCGATATACACACCACACAGCGATTACCACACTATACTATACTGCGACCACACTATACTGCCATATATCACATAAACTGCGATTATACGTATACCATGTTTTGTATTATGCAAATACCACGCCAAATTGCACTTCGACAGTGATGGCTGCACTGCTGTACCTTGAGCTGTCTATTCTACATAAATTTTCTTTTTATTGGCTTAAAAACGGATATTTTTAGTTTTAGAATGGGCCTTGATAAGCTTTGAAAATCTTAAGTTTTCAGTGCGTGTATCGAACTCGGCAAAGAATTTAAATACAAAGCAAATGGTTTAACTATTACATATTGCAGTGCGGTATATCTATAATTTATCACTCTGCTTCTCCACAATGGTGAGATTATCTGAGCTTCCGATCTTTCTTTTGTCAACGCCGATGACGATGTTAGCACACGATAATTTTTTTTCATCGACCTATTCTTTCTGACGAAAGGATGAAATGCGATTTGAAATCTTCCAACAGTAAAAGTAGTAATATTTGAAACTTAGGGTTGAAAAGTATAGGGTGCAACTTGGGGTTGAAAACTGGGTGTAAACTTAGCAGTGGCGACGCTTAAAGACACGGTAAGTGGGCAAGGTCCGGGGCACCATTTTGAGGAGGAGGGGTAACCATATTAGTAGTTATATCGAGTAAATCTAAAGTGAATCGATGACAGCAGCACTACACCCCCTATACTCCCAAATGCCAGCTTTGTTTTTTGCAACTGGGTTATCAACATTGCTGTGGGATGCAGCCACATTTTCGGTTTAAGCTGTTTATTATTAACAGACCCCCTCCCCACGCCCCAATTAATAATTCTTATCTTTATCATGCAAATTTGAGTTAAATCGGTCTTTTTTATCATTCCTGAATAACCTTCGACATAGTCTTTAGTATTTTTAGTATTTGAACTAGATTAGTAGATAAACTAACGCGAAACTATGGATTTGTTAACTTTTATAACTTAAACGTCCTAGCTACTTTTGCCATTAAAATAGACATAAACGCTTTAAAATTTCTAGATTGGGGGGGGGGGGGGGGGGGGGTAAACAGGGTAAACTTGGAAAGTGTTGGGTCATCCCCCCAACCCATATCCCCTCTCCCCCTCGTAGCGTTTCTCATCACTGGTCTTAAGGTTTCAGTTTCAAAACTGAAAACAAAAAAAAACGCAACTGAACCCTACGAAATGTAAGGAATTCAAGCTTTACACAAAGCAACTTCGCCTGTTGATTTTATTACGGTGACTATAAAAGACGCTGGCTCACACCACAAGTTTATGGTTTGCACTTTTAACTGCTAAATTTCTACTGCTCTCTCTCTACCTTATGCGAGCGCCGCACCGTCTGACATCGTTGCTGTTACTGCATCTGGAACTAAAGGGTTGGGAGGCCCATGCATCAAGATGGCGGTGCTAATTCTGTCAAGGGAGACATTCTTGGTAGAAATGATGCCTTTTAGGTTGGCTCCCTTTTCTCCTCGTATAATTAGGCACAGTTTTGTCGTGATTTTCTTTTTGTCCACGTAGAGAGCAGGTTAATTTTTGAGGCCGTAAATAAAGTGGGCTGCACGGGGAACGCTAGGGGCCTTTAGCCGTCTTCGATGAGCTTCTCGACGGCATTCCTGGCACAAGTAGGGGAGGATTTCATTAGAGAGCGCCACCGAATTTAGTAGGCTCGTTAATGCGGTCGTCAAGAGGCCGTTTTTGTTGGCCGCTGGGGCCGTGTTGCTTGTGCTTTGCCACGGCTGATATTCTTTCAAGAATGTACACGAAAAGCGCAGGAGGTGGAGTTGTGGCCGTAACCCTTTGGGTGTTTCATGACACAGTGTTTTAGGGAAAGGCACCGAAAGCCAGAATTCGAAAGTGTATGTGAATGTTGTCCAACAACACTTTGAGTTGTGATGTTGTTCTAATCTGTTTGCGAGCGTATGATTAGTTACAACATCGACCTAGAGATAACATCGGCAGGGATGCTGTTTTAAATACCATGGACTTCACTGAAAGGCATAATGATGCAACGAACCTAATTAAGTAAAAGGTGAAGAACAAAAGGCCTGAACCATTCCTTAGATGCGAAAACAGTTCGGTGCTGAATTGACTTAACGAGCAAAACATAGCTTGTTCAAAGTTTTATTGTATTCATCAATAATTTGGCTGCTACATGCATACAATGCAGCCATAACGTAAATCGTCTATAGTTTGTTCCACATTATGTTTTCAGAAAACTGACTGGATGACGACTCGTTTCCTTGCACTAAGAGTGCAAGACATGTTGATATCACACTTGTAGACTCTTCACAGTTACTGTTAGAGTTTACGAAAAGGGTGTTTACGGATTTCTTGCACTCGTAGTGGAAGAAAACGAGCGTCATACAGTCAGTTTTTTGAAAACATAATGTGGAACAAACTATATTAAACGCCCATAGGCTGTTAAAGTTAATTCGATAAAAAGCAGGGCCGTAACAAAGTTATAAATTCATTTTTCGAATCTTAATTCTGTGCAGGAGGGGTGTTTAGGTCTAACTCCATCACACACAAAAAAAATCGCCATTTATGCGATCATTCACGTACGTGATATGGGTCCAGTCTAGCATTAATGTAACCCCTTTATTCTCATGTGTTCAGGAACTTAAGTTTAATAGGTTACAAGTTTATAAGTTTGCTTTGTGTATGAAGCTTTTAGTTAATTTTGATGCAGAAAAATCACGATTTAAGGAGATGAAACATTGGTTTCCTTGAATTTATGAAGCTTTTAGTCCGAGTTGGAGCAGAAGAATTACGATCTAATATATTTTAAGGTCAGAAATCGTGAAATAACCTAATTACCGTGCCAGGGAAGGTAGTAGCATTGCCAGGAATGTTAAAAGGCGGCGATTTCCGGTACTCACACGATTTTTTACTGATTTTTAGTCAAATTTTTATTTTGAGCAAATTAAAAATGTCACTGCGGTGATGTGATTATTGCAAATAGTGTATGCTGATTTGAATTAGTGTTGGGTTTCATAACTATTGGCTCTCAATTTATCGAGGACAGTTTTAACGTATATTTGCTTTACGTGAATTTCAATTTCATTGCAGCCAACATAAGAATAGACCCCCATAAGCGAAAACTACTTTCATAAATATAAAGCGCTGTGAATATTCATTAGACTTGATTAATGGTTAAACTGTCTGTGAATGATCCTCTTCAACCATTAATTAAATGACATAACGCGCGTGCTTTTGGGTGTCGTTTTATGGGCCAAATTTTTCAGCTGTACATTAATTTCTGATTTATTTCCCTGGATACTGATTAATGTGCAATTAATGACTTATGATTAATTTTAATCTGTGAAAGTCAACATCCTCCAAACCCCCAGCTGAATAATTTTTGAACGTAAATCTACAAATAAATCAGAGAATTTATGTACAAAATTTTAAATGAATCGGACAACGGGTTGTAAAGTTACCATGGCGACAGATCGAATGGCTGACAGACAGATACCAGGACAGGACAAGTACGGTAGTTCCTTTACATTGCTTCACACACACGAAAAAAACAAACACATTTTAGGCTTATTGTAAGTTTATTTATTTAAGTTTAGTTTTGTATGAAAGTTACTACCACACTTTGATTGTCTCAAAAATCAGCGTAAGATTAAGTAAAACAACCAATTACGCCAAAAGTTTACGCAAAAATTGGAAAGGAAAAAACATTTAATAAATTTAATTGTATGCTCATTTCAAGTGCTTTTTTCTTACCAATTTTTGCTTAAACTTTTATTCTCCTGACATAATGTTAAAAAAAAGTGTAGGACCTATGGCAAGTAAATACGAAGCAGATCTCTGTTGGTCTTTTTTTTTAGTTGAAAGTGGGGCTAAATTTTGAACTTATCACTAAATTTTGTAGCAGTTGCAGGACGAAAGGCCAAATGGGCTCAATTAATGATAAATAAATAAATACGGATGTAAACCTACTTCCATTGCCTTTCGGACTTAAATGTCGGACTGCGTGAGCGGGAATTGAACCGCTGCCCTTTAAAACCAACGGCCGACGTCCTGCCGTTCAGCTATACTAATTAGGGAAATGTAAGTACTGGAACGAAGCATGATGAAAAATAGAAACCCAAAGTGCACAATGTCAACACAACCTGACGTTTCGAGTTGAATCCAGCTCGTTATCAATGCAATAAAAACATAATAAAAACATAATAAAAACATAATACACTTAAATTTGTATGAAGGCGCAAACAGAGCCGAAGGTAGTCAAAACTGCCAACTCAAAACAACAGTTCACAAAATTTTAAAAAATGAGAACTTTAAACTTTAAAAAGAGGAAGAGGAGATGTGACCTCTTTACAAGAAGAAGTGGTGTCTATTGAGTGCAGTAAGGGTTTTACACATTATCCCCAGGTGGTGAGTGCAAAAATCTGTAAAAAATCTGTAAAATCAGTTGGTGAGTGTAAAACTCCCATCCTCGTCGCCATTGTAAAGAATAGGTCTATTGGCCGAGTATAGATAGCCTACTCTAAACTAAAGAACAAGTAAGCATGACTGCCAGGAGAAGAGACATTTATTATCGGTGTAGCATTTAGTTTTATTCAAGCTATTAGTCAGCTGACTAGAGCAGCTGATTAGTTAAGCCATTACATTGGGGGTCAGCCACCGATGACGTCACACGAAGCATACAGATATGACGTGGTGGGAGGGCAACATACACCACAGTGAGGCTGTCAAACAGCGATTTCTATGGTACTCTGGTTTCGAAATTTGGTAACGAGAACGCTCTGAGGAGTGCTAAGTACTCTTAAAAGTTGTAGTCATTAAGAAACAGATGATTACGAACCTGTGGGGGTCGTGCAAAGCGAATATGCGGGATTCGGTAAAGAATCTTAGTGTTTGAAATGATAGGTGTGGCAACCTACTCCAACTTGTGAACTGTAAAATAATAACTTTTTTTTCCCCGCTGCGGTTATCTGGATAGGTCCAAACTTAGCAACGAATCAGTCTCAGCTTGCTGTTGAAAACGAATCAGTCTCAGCTTTGCTGTTGATATCATCTTCTTGGAAGTTTGTGTTTAGAATAAAACAGGAAATGTTTCTCACCCGGTTCTTTTGCTTCCTCGGGTTTGTTTGTCAGAGGTGCTATCTCTTGTTTGAGAGGCCTCCTTTGTTCCTCCCCTCCCGTCTTAAATACATTCTCATGACTCTACTGCGGCCCGCCCTGCCCCTTTTCTTACGACTAAAAGTCAAGTCTTGTAATCAGCAACAGGCGGTGTCATTATCGCTTGCGGAGTCTCAAAGGATTGCGTTTCAAGTCAGCAGCTGTTGTGTTGCGGGGGTGGAGGTGGGCATGAGAGAGAGAGAGGGAGGGGAGGGGGAGGTCAGGTCCCGGTTCAAGGTGGGCCCGGGAGGTGAGCCTTGGTTGTCATGGCGACCGCACATGATGAATCAGACCATGAAAGAGGAGCCTTGTGTCGAGAAAAAGATGCCCTTCTCGCGATTCGTTGCAGGGGCGGCCTGGCTGACTGTGTCACAGCTCATAGGATGGCGCCTAAGATGCACCATGCACACCCTTGATGTCTTCGCCAGGTCGCGTTTTAGCCACGGGGTCCACACATCTAACGGCAGGGAGGGTGGTTGGTCGCTTGGAATGTGGGGCAATGCGCAGGTTGCCATGTGACGTTAAGAAACTTTTGTGAGACTTTTACATGAAGTGACTGGACGGTTAGATTCGTATGGTTTCCAGGATTTCAGGGATGATTCCATTGGTTGGACGAATTTAGGAGTATTTGAGACTGCAGGAACCTTGCGCATAAACGTGTAAAGCCCTCTCCAGACAGAAGAAAATTGTGTGTTAAGCGATGCATTGCTACGTGCCTACAAGGTCAAAATTGCTACACTCAAGCAGTGACTGTGGCATTTTTTTTGACCGATGTTGACGTCATTGGTAAACTATCCTGCGATGCCATGCAGCGTCGAGCAACCAGCCTGGTTAGGGCTAAAGTCCTAACCATAATGGCTGCTTGCGGCTGCACGACGACGCAAGATGGTGTATCAAATACGTCAAAATTGGTCTTTAAAAGCAACACCACCCGTGCGATTGCAGCAATTTTGACCTTGTAGGCGCGTAGTAACGCATCGCTTCGCACGAAATCGTCTTCTGTCTGAATAGAGCTAAAGCCCTAACCAGGCTGGCTGCATGGCGTTGCAGGATGGTTTACCAATGACGTCAAACTCGTTCAAAAAATGCCAAAGTCACTACTTGAGTCTAGTCATTTTGGCGTTGTAGGCCAAAATAATAATAACTACGCACGCAGTAACGCAGCGCTTTGCACGAAATTTTCTTCGGTCTGGTTAGCCCCGTTAGGGAGAAAATTACTTGCAACTCATTAATTACAGTAAAGTAGCACTGAACTTAGTGGCAGCCATTTTTATTCATTGATGCATCCATCAAATACGTTCTAAAACTATTAATGTGTGACGTCACTTATCGGAGGAAGCGGTCAGCTTTGATGTAATCTGTCCCTGAGCTATCGGTGCGTTTAGAAATGTGCTCATTTACTTGGAAGTATGGTGACGTAACGAAAAAAGCCTTACGGATTTGTCTCCATGATAAAAAAAACAAAAAACATTGTAGGTGTTTTCGGAAAGTGTAGGTGGGTCAGCAGCAGATGTGATGTGAGTATCTGGGTTGTTGTGCCAATGCCCTGCACGAGTGAGTGTGAGTGCCTCGCTCGCTTGCAGGAACGGAGAAGAAGGTAACCTGAGCTGCTGAGAACAGCCGGCTCTGCTCCGTTTTTGCCAGGATGTTTATCCTGTCACAATTGCTGTGTGAAGGCCCCATGTGGATGGACCGTACCTTAGGACGAGTCCATGTTGGATTGAAAGGATCCAGGCATTTCTTTCTGTCTGTCTATCTGCCTGTCTGTCTGGGTATCTTAACGTCAGATGTTTGCCCGGCAAAAATAAGATTGAGTGAATTGCAGAGCAGGATCAATACTACTTTGTTGATGACGACACTTAGATCAATCATCGAACAGAGTTATCCTGTTTCCCTAAGGCCGTTGTCTGAATGTAGAACTACACGATCACAAACACTGCGTCCTTGGATAACTTTTAGCAAATAAAATAAATTTGGTACTTGCTCGTCTTACTATAATTTGATTATTGTATTAAAATTATATAAATGTATTAAAGGCAGGGTTGGCATGGTATTTACCAGGGGTGGTTTTAACCCAGTATTTACCAGGTTTTTACCGACCCGGGATAAACTACTTTTTCCCAGTTAAAGACAAATATAGATGTTTAACGTGTAAAATGTAATTATATTAGTTTTGAAAATTAAATAGTGTTAAATGTATTTAAAAGTGTCTTTCATTCAAAAGATTAGATTCAAAATATGTTTGCAGATGCAACGTTTAATTAGGGAAAAGAACATAATTGTGTGTTATGAGTACACAAATTATAATTGATATGCTAAAAATTCTTATAATGAAAGTTTGTATGTTAGTAGTTTCACTTCATTCTGTTACTTGAATTTTCGTTTCAAATAGGATTACTAAGTACTGCTATTAGTGGTAATGAGCAGTTAAGCTCCAAACTTTAAAAATGCATGCAATAAAAAAAAATCATAAAAAATAACATTTTCCCCACTTAGCTGGTATTTACCAGGTTTATACCGGTATTTACCAGTGCCCTGTCCAAAACTAGTTTTTCCCGGGAAATTGCCAACCCTGATTAAAGGTACATTCCTCGATCCGGTTGGCTTTCCTGTATGGCTCAGTTTTGCAACATTACTTTAGACTAGGTAAATGTTGCAAAGGCATTCATTTTCCTATTTTTCCTTTCGTGAGAAACGGTTTTGCTGCATTCACTCTAACCTATGTACATGTTGTAAAAGCTATTTCACGCAGGATGCTCAAATATAGTGAGAAGGTATGTCCTTTTAAGATAAATTGGAAATAAGCCATTAGCGAAAATCAAATCGTACATTGGAAAAGGATTGACTCATTTCCAATTTGCCTTACAGCGATCTGCGTTGATTTATTTATAGATATATATATATTTGATTGTAAAATGAATTCTTTTCGTAAATATGCGCCTAAATTGCTGAATGTGTCCGGTATGATACTCTTCATTTCTGCAAATTTGTAAGATTTTACTCAACAACATTCCAGCTTAATAACTAACTTACAAGCTTAAAAAATTATCACCATAATCTGTCCTACTCGTCACTTGGGTAATTTTTTTTATTATTTGGGTATTATTCACTTTGGACAGTTATAGTATTCTTCATTATTTATTGCCTGTATGCTGAAAAAAAAGGAGGCAAAATACTCCAAAATTATTCTGTAGAAAACATCTGACAAAAGCCAGTTATTTGGGCTTCTTATTTGACTGCATTCGAATAATACTGAAAATTAACTATTTCTGTGGATATATAAACTTTTTATTGTGGTTTGTTTTTCTAATTAAAGTTCAAAGCAATGTAGCGGTATTTTAAATGCCTAATTCCCAGCTTTGTGTATATGTATAAAACTTGCTGAAACTGTGTTACGTAGTTAGCATACTTGCACACCACAAGCTCAAATTTAAACGTGTTAAAAAATATCATTATTATGCCGTTGTTTTACGTTTTGACAAATTAGGGAAATTAATCACCAAAATTTTATCTTAAGATCACGTCTCTAGTAGGACTTTGGTGTCCAAATGTTGCATGTGAACAACAATTGACATAATAACCATTTAACGGATCTATAATTTCATTATTTGCTTATTTACTCCTTACGCAAGGCAGTCTACTTAATTGATTCAAAGTAGTAAAACTAAATTTACTTTCCCTTTTCATAACACGAGAACGAGACACAAACTTGTGCTTGAACTACTACAACAGTGCTGTTGTATTTCGAACACCACCACAAACTGCTAGATAAAAACAGCAAACCGCTCTTTTTGCTAAAAACCTTCATGCTTTTTCTAAAAACGTTAATTCTCGTGCAATTTACACAATTTCAATTAAACCATGCGCAATGGCTGTTTGCCGTGACGTCACCATGAGTTAGCCAATAACGAACGAGAACAACGGCTGTTTGGCCGTCTGATTGGACTAGCCCAGCCACGTGACATGCACGTCACAGCAAACAGCCACGGCGCGTGGTATAGTGAGCTGTGATATGTAAATTGTCGTTCACGTGGGACAATATTGCTTACGCTGTTGGGTTCAGGGAGTTCATTCAACGTAGGAGGGGGGGGGGTTGAGGCTTAATGGTGCATCGAAGTAGGTCTTAACTCTGCCAACTAATCAACCACCATTCCTAGATACCTCACCGTGTTAAACGGTACAGTTTAAACGCAGTTGGTGCAGCGAACAATTTTTGAACTTAACTCACTCCAGCTGGCTGTATTGAACTTGCTAAACGGCTTGGACCAATAACTTCATGGTTCGATTCAGGAACAAATGATCAGTGGAGCCACTAGTTATTAATCTTACTTATTGTGTTGTTCAATTATGTTAGGGGGGAATGGGGGACGTTTGGTTGCAGTCATCCACAACATTCAATGTCTTTAACGATTTGCATTTGTCGACGAATTGTGTATTGAAGCGGAGAGAAAGAGCTTGTCTGGTCGTTGATACTCGAAGGAAATGGCTGATGAACCCGGAACTAACGACACCATTAATCCAATTCTTATTCAAAGCAGTCGCGTCTCCCGATCGTCGGGTTAGCTTAACGGCCAAAATTCGATTACCAATTTGGCGTCGACATGGTTTGTGCGCCAGCTAATATCATTACGATGACGTAGATGGTTCCCTTCGCCACTGTTACACTCTGCTCCATTAAGTGCTCACAAGGAATGGAAAATGATTGGATACGATACTCGGAGGGGGAGTGGGGGCTGTCTGAAATGCGTTATTTTTGGTATTTTTATGTAAAACATAATTTGTTGGGTATTGCTGATGGAATTTTGTCACATATCGCATTAATTATTGGTTGGGGATTGAGGCTTAATGGCGCGTCGACAGCAAGCCCATTAGTGCCAACTTCAGTCACAATGCAGTGGTCCGGGTTGCCACTACGCCACATATTACAGAGATGTTAAACAAACCCCAAGTCTAGATCTTGTCATACAACTGCATATACCGCCTGCAAAAAATAAATGATAAATAAATACAGATGAAACCCATGTCTGATGCCTTTTGGACCTAAATGGCAAGCCTGCCTGAGCGGAATTGAACCCTTGACCCTCTTTCGAGACCTACGACCGAAGTCCCACCACTGTGTCGTGTCAGTATGGCTGAGCGAGATAGAGGTTTGGCCTTCGGTCTCAGTTTTACTGTTAGGCCTATGCCCAAAATCGGTTTGCTTTAATTACCCCCCTCTACTATAGGGCTATAACTCTGAAATTTGTTGGACGCCCAGAGGGCTTGTCCAGTTGGGTTCACGCCGAGTATGAAGTGTCTAGAACGTTTGTCACTTAGGATTGGGGAACTTGAAACCTATGAAGAGCACTGGCCGTCAAAACTCTCGAAAAGGTCGAGTGTTCAGTTTCCGTTCAGGCAATCTGACTTAAGCCCAGCAGGCAGCGGAATTAGGTTTGCATCTGTATTTAATCACATATCGCATTGCTGTCTGTATAGTTGAGCTGACCGGTGAAATTGTGTTGAATGTCAAATGATAGTCAGACGAATACAATTTACACAAAAAAAGCTACACCTTGTCTCACCTCGAGAGTGACCCATGTTTAGGATGGTTTTCCTCTTGCCCTCCGATATGCTAGTAGGTAGCTTCTCCGTGCAGCAAAGACTTAATCTAATTTAATTTGTAGCACCAAGGCTCACTGGAAACTTCAGTTTCCAACACGTGCGGATCACTCTTGAGGTGAGACAGGGTACGGCGTAGTAGTAATTACAATTTTTGGCTGTCCACCATGTAGACAAAAAATCGAAGTGGCGCACCACACAGCTAAAATGTGTAGTGCCCCTCCGAAGAAGAGCACGTAGGCTAGAGCTGAAAAATTGAGGAATTAAATGGTTCTTTTTTATGTACTGTAAGTGAGGGCTTCTATTACAATACAATCCGTTTTATCGCCGCCAAAAACTGTATTTAAAACCACAACAAAGACGTCCAGAATTGAGTGAGGAATAGGATATTGTATAGGCATTTTTACATTAAAAAAATTAACAACTGGTGCTAAGTGGTGCTGTATGCAATACACTTAGCAATATGCCCTCTTCCCCTTCCCACACAAAATTTAAAGAATTCCATGTATCATGCAACTATACTGGCACCACTGTAATCAGCAACACAGGAATCTACAGCAACAACTTAATTCAACTCCCTTTAATCATAACGGTTTTTTCAAAATAATATAATCCGTATTTATAATCAGCAACTTCGTCAAAATCAAGGTTTGCTAATATTTTTTAACAGATTTCAATTCCTACACTTTTCTTTATCTCAGTGGTTATCAAACATTTAGCAGCCTATCTCGACGGCCTTAATTATGTACGCATGGGTACAAATAACCAATGTGTTGGCGCGCCCTTCCCGTCATATCCTTCTTTTCTTCCTTCCCCGACGTGCGTGTTTGGCGTGTTTAGAATTCTGGCATGGCTCTTTCGTTCGATGCTTAACATTCGTCGGCCACTTGTTTTTGCCCCCCCCCCCCCCCAAACGTGTGACAAAGGCACTGTCCAGAATAGGTTTGACCACCAAACACGTCAGTGCACTTGTGCTTGACCCCTCGTGTTTACGTCATACCGTTCCCATCACTTTGTAACAGCAAATACACTTGAGAGGCAGAGTGGGAGGTGTTTCCGGCATGCACACAACACCTTGTCTGTTTGAAAGTGAGTGAGGAGGTTCCTCCACAAGATGAATGGCGTTACGTGGCCCTTGGTGTTTGGGACCCCCAGCGAGACTAAACATGGGGGTGCTTGGTGCCGAACCAAGGTCTCTGGCTCCACAAACAGGCCGTTTCCTCACCATTCCCCTATGCCTCGATCGCCCCTTAAGGCAAGGGAAACTGTCTTGCCTCAAAGGTACGTTTGTTTTCCTTGTTGCTGAGAAAACACAAGAGGGGAATGTTATCGCTGTTGCTGCAAAAGCTGTTTAAATAAAATGATGGTCCCAAATAATTAATTTAAGCATAGCTGGTGAATCGGAAAGACATTCCATCAATATGAGAATTCTTCGCTGTTATATTTTCGTCCCTCTAAGCTTCTTGAGAACAGCTTCACAAAACCTATCTGTAGCCGGTAACATGAAAAACTGCCTTTAATTTGCGTTGGTCTTGGTGTTATATTTGCTGCAAGATATTTATTAAACGACTAATGGTTTTGTGGCGTGTGTTACAAGCTGCGAAACATTTACCAAGCAATTTGTAAACGAATTCGTTTTTGCGCGCTGTGATTTGTGAGACAACCTGATGTGGGGTTATAATTATATATAAGACGTCTTGCAAGTATATGTCTTGGACCTTTGTTATATTCCTTTTTTTTTTTTTTTTTAATATTCTGTTACTGTGGAATAAAAACGTAATGGTGTTCAGCAAAAGGGATTTGAGTAGCCTATCCTCATGTATATATACTTAGATTTAAGCTTTGCAAATGCTCACACTGTAAACAACCACCTTAGCGTCCCTCCTTCCACCATTTTGTCACCATTTATTTGCTTACATGTGAACGTATACAATTAAGCATAATTTCGAAGGTATAGGACAGGGTGATTTGGGGTTAGTTTTCATTTCTTTTTTTACTCAACTGTAAATCGATTTACTTTTAAACTTAATACACCTTTCTTTACTCCCACCTCAACCCTTTGTTGCATGGTGTTAGCAACAGAACAGGTCTCTGTCAAAAATAGATTCCAAGACACAGCACAAGCTTTGCAAGGGGGGGGGGGGGACCTCCGAGCAAATCGAGCAACAACAGCCCAGTGGTCAGCGTCCCCACCTCCAAACCAAGCGAAAGCTGGTTCGAATCCCGCACCCGTCCTAACTACCAAAGAAAAGTACCAGAAATTAATTCGTGCAATAGAGGGTTACGATCAATATATTTTTTGTTTTTTACATGCGCCTACGTCGTGTTGTGTGCAAGTTGTTTCTTAATTATTTTTGTCGTAGTTTTAACGGCTTTCGTAATTTGGGTTATGTACTCAAGCCCCGAAGGGTCCTGCTTCCCCTCAAAAGTTCACGTGTCTCTGTAGAAGTGGAGAAGAACCGACCTGGTTCCACTGGAGACGGAACGGCCTCGCGTTAATTAGCGAGACAGGTGTAACCGGACACTTTGGTAGTTTGCTCGGCTGGCCGCATGCCTGGGAGTGGGGGACTTGGGGTGAGGCGCCCCGGGTGCGGGGGCGAAGGTAGACCAAAGATGGGGAGTGCGTGTGGGTGGAGATGGGAGAGCGAGAGAGAGACAGGAGGGAGAATATTGGGCCCTCTGGCTCGGCTGTTTCTGTCGCATACCTTTCGGAGGTTGATTCATGGTTATGGTCCCGGCTTCCGCGCACCTGGTCCTCGAGGCTGGTGATAACCTCTCACAGCAGCGCCGCCACCGTGATCAGCCTGCCGTTCTGCGACTATTTTTGGAACTGTCGTGGTGTATATGCCGACGTAAATCTGGCATCACCTCCTCGTGGCTCGTCGTAAAAGATAGGGGGTCTCCACCGAGGCGACAAAATGGTGAGAAGTACCCAAACACCCGCTCTGAAGTATGTTACAGCCCTTTGTGAACGTATGATAACAGCATCACGTTTTAAATGAAGAAAATGACGTGTTTCACTGTGAGATCCTGATCATTCACGCAAATTCACGAAGCTAAAATGTCAGTCATTATGAATCAACATATTTTAAATTGAAGGACCTAAAGCGTTGTAGGACCTCTTGTTTGAAAAGTGATGTCAATACAGCAATGCTGATAGACTCTTACCAGGAAGAAGATGCATTTGTTAATTGAGAGGAAGATTACGTTCGTGTCTTTTGCCTATCTCAATGAGGTTTAATTTATGCGATACTCTCTGGCAGGATCAGGTAGACGTATTTCACCTATGCGGGTTCCTAGCAGGCTCCTAAAACTAGGAAAATAAAACTGCAACATCGTCATAAGCTAAGCAAGCACACGATTAATATGCCCTAGTTTTCAGGTATCGTAGTCGATCTCGTGCTCTTCAATGTGTTCAGAGCCACTTCTTTCTTAAACAACTCATCTAAACTTAAATGGCACTTAGCCATTCGCTAAGGACAGTGAATTCAGTGTTTGTGCTCTGCCAGTCAAAGTCGAGCATGAATTGTGACTTACTTATCCCGAAGTCGCTTAAAGCCCGAGCCTGGTGATAAGGTCATGTGGTCGCCATGGGAATTAGTTACAACCCAGTTACACCAACCCCCCCCCCCCAGGGGGCTGTAACTAGGTTATTTTTCGATTTATGACCTTGAAGCATTTCAGTCCGTAATTTTTCTGTAGAAATATTGACTAACAGCTTCATACATAAAGCAAACTAAATAAACTAGTAAACTAATTAACTTAAATTCCTGCACAAATGAGAATAAAGTCATTGCGTTCATGCTGGATCGAACCGAGATCACATACGTGAATGATCGTATAAACGCCGAATTTTTCGCGGTGGAGGTAGGCTCGCCCCTCCCTGGACAGAAGTAAGATTAGAAAAATGAATTATAACTTTGTTACAGCCCACCCCATTTTTTATGGAAGTAATTTTAACAGTCCATGGGGGTTTTAATAGGCGATTTACGGCATTTGCTACTAAATGTATCCTGAGATCCAAAATTGTGAAATTATTCGACTGGCGTAGACTGCTCGACTCGCCTAGCTACGCTCAATCTGGAGTTGCTAGAGCTTAGGA
Organism: Lithobius niger; assembly: GCA_023313725.1. NCBI lineage: Eukaryota > Metazoa > Arthropoda > Chilopoda > Lithobiomorpha > Lithobiidae > Lithobius > Lithobius niger. The sequence goes on from JAHWFP010013822.1 coordinate 17,813, forward strand.
GAATTATATTTGATCTTGTCTTCACGTTATAAAATTCTTCACCACTTAAATGGGGTTGATCTTCCTTTTTTTGATTTGGCACCATAGTGTATATTACTCGTACGCGAGATCATAGTTTTAAACTGGTGGTTCCAGCATCCCGTCTGGGCTGCCGTCGTGACTTTTTTTTCTGTGAGGGTAGTCCCGCAATGGTTTGAGGAAGGTAACGGTAAATGCAGGTTCTTTACTTATTTTTCGCAAATTGTTGGGCTCCGAACATCTCCATAGGTTTCTTAAAACGTCCGGTTTCCTGATCATCAATCGACTTGTTACATTTACTTGCATTCTAGAGTCCCACCCCTTAAAGGGACACCCGGCCTGCCTTATAACATTCCGCTTGCCAAATTACAGCTACGCGCAGATCATCGTCATCCGAGCAATTACAGTGCCAAGGTCGGCTGGGGTGGTAGCTGCGTTCCTCGCATAGCTGTGTCTCGGTTGGCTTTGTGAATAGTACACGAGACAGAATCAAGTCAAAATTAGTAGATGTACTCACAGAGATGAAACGTCATGATCATTGTACGCGCGCAATGCATCATTTAGTGACGTGTCGTTAGTGAATAAAGTTCCATTATATTCAACAGAAATTCTGCTAGACGCCACATTTAAAGAAGGATTTTTAGCAAGGGAAAGGCTAACAGTAAGGAAATAGACCTTTGGGGCCGTACTTGATGTGGAGGATCGAGAAAAATGGCGCTGAGAGGTATATCCCTTTAACTACATTCAGGGAGCGGTATCAGAGGCCCCAAGCCCTTCCGCTTTCATTTCACCAGTTGGGTGATGGAAAACATTTTGTTTTGTTTGTTTGTTGATAAGTGTGATAGGAAGCCTAATACGCAGATGAAAGTGAATTTTAGCATTCGTTGCTGCTAGCTCGCGTCATGCTGGCATTGTCGATTGCTTTTTGCACTTTCTTGGTGGAAAATCGACGGAAATAAAGACGTTAACAATACAAGAGTTTAATATTCTGTCCCTGTTCATCAGGGAGTTTCTATTTTCCTCTTTCACATGCAAAATATATTTAAGCGGTTCGTCCCGTCTTCAATAGATATAAAATTTGTCTTCCCTTTGCTTTTAACGGTCTTTTAATTCAGGATTATGGTTGTTTTAGTAGGGGTGCCACAAAATTTTCCTCCATCCAAGCTTTGGGCCCTAATTTGTTGTTGCTCTCTTTTCGCGCATGTTGATGAAGTGAGGGGGGGCGCGCGAAAGACTCGGCTCCTTAAGGCGTGTGGGTTTGCAGGAGCCGGCAACCGGGGCTGTGAGGCGCCCGTGCGTGGCCGGCCAAGTGGTGCCACGTGCCGATATGAATGCCTAATGATTGGTTATCTCGGTTTTCTGTAGGAGGTGGTGGAGCGGAGGGAAGAGGTACCAGTCGTTCTAACTGAACGCACGCCCTCGTGTGTGACAGCAAGCGAAAGCTAGGGGCCCCGTGGACCGGGCGAACAGCAGCTTCCCCAAGTAATAACCGCACGTATGATTGAAACTAGGTGTAGTCTAGAGTGCCATAAAGCGTCGCTGTAAATCAGCGTTTAATGTCCGAGCGAAGTTGGGAATGGGTGGCTGGGAAAGAGGCGCCAGTGTCTCGATGGCCCATTATGATCAGCAATTAAAGAGGCTAAAAATTGAATCGTATTTCAAAGGAGCGTTAATGTACACACACACAGACACACACACACGCTCGCACAGACTAGAAGGCGAGAAAGAGAGTGGGGTGCCCCAGGAGGCCGTGCTTGGGCCTCTCTCCATCACCGATCCCGAAACGCGTTAAAGTCTTCTAGAAAAAGGAAGAGGGGGAGTTTTCGTAAACATTAGAGGTCGTCTAGCCCAAGCACGGCCGAAGAACCGTGAGACAAGGTCTTACCAACGCCTACCTTCTGTGTTATTTACTGTTTAGCACGTTCCGGAATCAGACTTTTAACCCTGGAAGGAGGAATGGGGTACGGACTAGTTCACTATGGTTTGATTTCTACTAATGCAAGTTGGCTCAAGAATAAGTGTGTAAGTAAGCGTAAACTGTCAGAAAGGTTAGATCTGTTTGGATTATATCATTAAGTCGTAAAATCTGCTGGTGAAGTTCAAAATGTACTGTTATTAACACGGAGTTGTGTTTGCAGCGTATAGTGAGAAAATGTTGTTTTCAAACCATTTGGTGCAGATAGTGCGTTGCATTTTAATAGTGTAAAAGGTTGCCAACTCGAGAATTGAGGGGGTAGAACAGTTCTCTTTGTTGTGCATAGCCATCCTATACGACGAGCCACGGCTGTTTGCCGTGATGTCATCATGAGTTAACCACTGTCGAACGAGAATAGCGGAACTTTGGTCGTCTGAGTAGTCCAGTACAGTCACGTGATGCACGCGTCACGGCAAACAGCCTTGGCGCGTGGTTTAGTTTACCGTCGTGTAGTAGAATAACAACAACAACAACAACAACAACCGATTTAACACGAGGTTGTATAGAACAGCGTTTGTGTATCGCTGCAGTAAAAGTGTGTGAAACAAATGCAACATCGTGTCTCTCATTGCGAAACAGTGGACCGAAACTCTGCATTTAAATTTCACGTTTAAAAAAAGCTCTCACGTGCTATTACTGGCAGCGAAATCATCGGCGTGCTTCTAGAGCCCTGTGTTAAATTGGCTTTTTTCCTACCAACCTTATATTGTAATTTATTTTACTACCATATTCCTGGAAAAAAAACTTCATTCAGTATTTATTATAAAGGTGCATTCCTCCCTGTTGGCCTTCCCGTATGGCTCAGTTTTGCTACATTACTTCAGACACGTATAAATGTTGCAAAGGCATGCATTTTCCTAGTTTCTGGGAACTGTTTTGCTACGTTTACTCTATGTAAATGTTGCAAACGCTATTTCGCGCAGGATGCTCGAATGTATGGAAAAGGTATGTCCTTTTAATAACGTAAAGTAAGTCTGTAAAACAAAGAATTTGGGGAAAGAAGGAAAGTTTATCCGTAAAACAAAGTACATTGTTTGGGGCGCCCGAAATGGACCGTTTGCAAAGAGTGCTAAGTAGTCGTCATCCTACCCAATAGGTAATCAAAGTTTGCGGGGTCGCGACTTATGGATCGAACGACAGGGCCGTCTTCGTGGAAAAAAGATGACCGACCTTCGTTCGTTTCGCTCCTTCCTTCCCCATATCCTGTCGTCATCTTCGAGCTACTACCAACCCATACTACCCCCCCCCCCCCCCCCCAACTCCCCCCCCCCCCAAGTCCCTCCCTCATCCACCCAATGCCCCTCCCCAACCTTACCATCGACGAAAATCGCTCGTGACCAACAGCTATAGCTAGCTATACAGAGCTATAGCAAAGCACCAGTGGATGAACCGCCGTTGTAAACCCGACACCCGACATCGTAAAAAGGATACGCGCTGTGCTGCCACTGCTATGGTGGGATACCCAAAGCCGAAAGCCGATCGGGGATGGCTTGGAGTTTTGCACTACACGCGATTATTATGGCCGGGAAGGGCACGCACTTTGAACACCAAACACCGTGAAGACTTACTTACAGTGGGATGGCTACAGTGTTTTGAAAACATGACCCTACCGAGAGTCAGTAATGAAAGACGATGGCCAGATCGGAAGCAGTGCGTCGTTTGGAGTTAGTAGCTTTGGACTAATGGGCCATCCGTTCTGGTTTATGTATTTGTCGGTTTCAGCTGAGGAAACTTTGTTTATAACCATATACGTATTCTGGCTCTAAGGACGGAAAAGCAGACCAAAGGCTCAACATGAGTTAAATAAATACAGATGCAACGTAAATAGGTTTGCATCTGTATTCAAGGCCGTGTCAGTGTGGCTCAGCGGTAGGACCTCGGCCTTTGGTTTCAAAGGTCGTGGGTTCGATTCCCCGCTCAGGCAGTCTGACATATAAGTCCGAAAGGCAACGTAAATAGGTTTGCACCTGTATTTATTCTGCCTCTTTCTGAAGATATTGTCTGTGCTTTGGGTAAATAGCTTTTATGACACGACTTGATGTTTAGAACGAAGTGTCGGAAAGGTTTAGTATATTACTAGATTACAAAAGAAATAGACAGTTTAAAGCGTTTATTAAACGAAAACTATTCAACTTATCTATAAACTGTTTTCACCGTTGCATTCTGCAACTCATTAGATTGCGCCTAGCAAGTCACAGATGTTCAATGTGTACTCCCTTAGTTAACACGCCATACATCCATGCGATAATATAATTCCTGGCAAACACAGGTTAACATTTCCTTAACAATCACTGCAATTGGCTGCTGTTATCCGTATGTTAACAATCTTGTAGGTTGGTTGGAAGGGGAGGAATGAAGACCTTACATGTTATCTTTGAGATATCCCTCCCCCCTCAAAAAAATAAGTCTCATGGTGTTGGATCAGGGCTTCTTGGTGACCAAGTCATGAGTTCCTTGTGGTTAAAACACACTAAACGCCTTCTCTGTTCTTGCATAACTAGTCACGTGACGGTCACGTGATGCGCATTCGAAAACTACCACCGTCCTGCGAAACTTATTCGAGTTGCAGAACGTGACGGTGAAAACCGTTTATCGATAAGTTGTGTAATTTTAATTTATTAAACGCTTCAAACTGTCTATTTGTTTTGTAATCACCCTGTATATATATTACTAAGTGTCGGATATCACGGGTTTATAGTGCCTGGGACTGGAAGAAACTTGTCTATAGGGCGAAAATTACTACTTCAGCTGATCCGCCTTTTGTGTAATACAATATGTGGTTTAAACACATTGTAAAAATGTAGGCTAAAGGAAACGGCAGGACCATTGCCCATTTATTACTGAGTCCTGATATTAAAATAGAAAAGAATCAAGCTGAACATAATTCATCTCTTTTTATGAAACGTTTCAGGTCAAACACTATTATCCCCAATAGACAGTGACATAACTTAAGGGCCCAGAGGCAGAAGCTCAATACAAAGCCCCCTTCATAAAAAAAAATTAAATGTTTGCCACACAAGACGAGATGACAGTGGAGCCCTCCTCCTCACCCCTTCACGTAGAAATCGCAGCTTATACGCCGGCCCAAATTGGATTCAAATTTCCCGGCAAAAACATTGCGCTGTCGCAAACTGAGAACAACAATTCGTGGCATTTTTACACACACCTCATACGGCAAGTGTTTCTTCACGAAATTCGCTCTCCTTGACGGCCATTTTTAAAGGGATATACCTCCCATTGCCATTTTTCTCGATCCGCCACATCAAGTACTACCCCAAAGGTCTATTTCCTTACCGTTGGTCAATCCCGTGGTAAAAATCCGTTTTAAAATGTGGCATCTATAGAAGATTTTCTGTTAAATAATTGGTAACATTATTTACTCTATCCTACACGTATATGATGCTTTGCGTGCTTACAATAATCATGCCGTTTCATCTCTTTGTGTGCATATACTAATTTTCTAATAATTACCATGAAATCAAAAATCTAAAATACCAATGTGATACAAATTAAAATTAATTATTCCAATAGATCGCCGAAGCAAAATCATAAAACACTAGCCTAGAAAATTATAAATTGTGATGTTAAAATACGAGAATCATTCCGGTTTGTGACGACACAATCTTTAACTTAATGCCGTTTCGTGTACAATATTTGCAAAGCCAACCGAGACAGCAGCTGCGTTCCTCACTGCGATTTTGGCTCTGGTAAATACGCAGGTATGCAGAATATGCCAGAACGCTAGAACGAGGTTCGCGGGAAATTTCAGGGAACAGTGGAAATTTTGCTGTAAATGGCTTGCCTACATAGTGCAAGGCTGTGGAAATTTGAAAAATGTGTAGGAAAATTTTGTAGGAAATTTTGTCCAGTAAGAATTTAATGCACCCCTGGCTGTCAGAATGTTATAAGGCTGGCCGGGAGTCCCTTTAAGCTGCGTGATCGTAACGTACGGTGGCTTATTCAGACACACACTTTTTCTTTACACACAAAACTTTTATGAAACCAGAACAAGATGGCAACTGGCACGAGCGCAGTTTACCATGTATCGTCCTAGGTTGTAGTGTGCCTTATCCAGTGTTGGAACGCCGAAGTTCCAGTTAGTTTCACGAAAGTTTTGTGTAGGTAGAAAAAAAGGTGTGGTTGGTCCCAACGAGCCACCGTAGTAACAACACGCGATTCTTCCCATTTGCCCTCCGAACTCGTGCCCTCATAATGTGACGCTTGCCGAGTGTTTCTTCTCGTAAGGAAGTAAGTGTATTGCTCTAAGCTAACAGTCAACGCTTCCTGAAGATTTCTTTTTGATCCAATCTGTATCATGGCTTTTTAAGCCAGGCTGTTATGTACTTTATTTTTGTTTACTCGTTGTGAGAAGATGAAATATAGTGGATGGGAACTCCCCTAACCACCTCAACTTTTTGCTCCTTATTGGACACCTTATATCCCATCATAGTCGAGCATGGTAGCTTAAACTTGGCATTGAAGTGAGTCAGCCGAGCAACAGTTGTTAACATTTGTCACCAACCAACTGCACTTTTTTTCGCGTTTGTGTGTGTATGTTGCGTGTGTGTGTTGCCTTGCAAGTCTGTTATGTTGCCTGAACGGAGGAGGAAACACGAAACGAGCATGTATATGAGCGGTCGTTATATCTCGCGAATGCTTGCTCGCATCGCTTGGTGTCGGTTTCGGCAAGAGACACGCTAATGACGCCATGTTTTAGCGCTGGGCGCCATTTTTTAATCGTTTGTCATTGTCAGTCGTGAATCTGCATGCTGACAGATGTGTCAAGCAAGCATTTCTAGGAACAACAAGCGGCAAGTTGCCAGTTTGGATCTGGGAAACGGAGAAAGAGTGAAAGAGAGATGGAGAGAGTGAAGCGAAAGGTTGAGTGTGTTGGTGTGTCACCATCGTCCTGCCTGCATCCGTTCGCTCCTCGTGATATGCAAAGCACGCGGGCATTAAGATTTTGCCGCCTGCGACACTGTGGCGCCCGGTAGTTTTGAACGGTGCCGCTTGGTGCGCCGTTGACCTGTTGTTGATGTTGAGCGCGCTGCTGTTTTTAGTTAGGGCTTCGCGTATTCGGCAGCCACCTCAACCTGGTCACGTGTTAATGTTTTTTTTTTTGTTTTTTTTGTATAACTTTGATCCGTCAAACGGTACTTCGTTTGAATTAATACAGTGGTTATAAATTTAAAATACTATTGTGCGTATTATTAACGTTTAAATATTTGAGCCCCGTGTCGTATGAGTTATACGGCTTAAAGTGGCACTATCACCGATTGAAATGCGAATGAAAATACCGTGGCTCCATCTAGCGGCAATGATATTGTTAATCTTTATAGCTTGCTTCCGGATGCACGAAGACGAACCAAACTTTCACTGAATAGTTAAGGATGCCGTGGCTTGATTGTTTCGTTAAAAGAAATGCCTTTATGCATTCCTTCGCTTGGTGCAAGCAAGTGCTAGATGGTACTACAAAGCGCTAGATGTTGTCAGATTTCATTTGCTCTCAATCGGTGATAGTGCCACGTTAAGAGCGGGTTGCCACCAAACCTAAAGTTTGTAGCTAGCGCTAGCGCTATAGATGGTACTAGATGCTGCAAACTTTAAAATTTCTTGTTTTGTTATCACAGGCCTGTTGTACGTGTGAATTCTGCAAGTTACTCATTTATTTTATGTGCTATTGAAGAACACACCCAGCATTTTTAACATCACTAACGTTCCGTACTTTACGGTTCAGATAGAAAATTACGAGAAAAAATGCGTAATGAGAGTCTTAATTTTGTCACTTTTGTTTCTAGAGAAAATAGCATTGGTTAGAAAAATCAGTCAAAGATGTTTCATACACGGTGTTTGCATTTAGTTTGGATTTGATTGAGAGAGGAAATTTACGGACGCCTCATAGGTTGTAGAAGCTGCAATGTTAAAACGTAACTTTTATTTGTAGTACTGCAGTAGTACTCCGATAACATTAGCTGGCAACGTTCAGGGGTGGATTTAAGGCTCGGGGGTGGGGGAGGGGGTCCTAAAAGTCCCCATTGTTCTCCAAAAGTCTGATGTTTTTATTTATTTAATTTTTTGGCTGTTTTTTGCCTACAGGCTTGTATTCTTTAATTTCACCCCAGAGCCCTCCCAAACACGGTAATCATTAATTTTTTTTTAAATTTAGGCCCCTTCAGTTACAATTTCCGGTGCCGGCACCGCCGCCACTACCACCCCCATTAAAGCAGTCCCTGGTAACGTTACTTAATCGTAAAACGACACGTAAATATTTAGAAAGGGTATGTACAGG
>JAHWFP010013823.1:6288-16891 GCA_023313725.1 Lithobius niger
TTTTTTGAAACTTGGGGGCTTCTCTTATATATCAGTTATGGTTTTGGGTGATGGATATGACTTTCAAGAAATGTAAAGCTACTTTAGTCCAACAAAGACGTCCTGTTCTGTTCGTAGCGAACCAATTGGCGCTCGTGTCAGTGCATTGTTGTGAATTTCTCCTTCAGCGAACCAGAGCGAAAGAAGCAGCAGTATTGTTTTTCTATTGTAGGATCAATGGACATTATAATTGATAACAACCGAAAACCTCGGGACATTATAAACAATGCTCGCGGGTGCTGGTGCGCCCTTGTGACATCTTACATTATAAACCAAAGTCTCATAGCAGAAATGAAGCAACCGCAATAACCCCCAGAAAGGGAACAAGGAAAACGTGCGAGTGTGTCAATTCTTGGCATGAAGTTGAAACTGAGACGTTGTTGCCCTGAAAAGAAGTTGAAATTGGTACATTGTTGCCTCGACTAACAATTTGCTCTAACAATTATCCTTCTAACCAAACACCACCGTAATCTCAAGGGCAAGTATTACATGACGTCATGCACACTTCTTTTACACACGGTACGCATCACAAAAGCAACAGCGAAACCCTGGGAGTGGGGGGGGGGGGGGGTGAGCTGTTACCATGAAGCATACGATTACGCATTAACTCAACCTAAAAGAGAATTTCTGGGGGTGTTTGCTATTAATTCAAATAACCATCCACATTCAACTACGTATAGCAAAGAGGAGAAAGGGGAGGAAACCAAGAGGAGAGGGAAAGGATAAAAGGAGGAAACAACCACGGGTCAAACATATCCCCGGGCGAAGCCGGGTACGATGCTAGTTGTTTTATAATGCCCTCGATTTTTGGTCCTTATCCTTTAAACAGTTACTATGAAAGAACTGTAACTGTCGTTGAAAATAGTTTTATCAATTGTTGTATTTAGTAGTAGTAGTTAGTCAGTAGTAGCAGCTATTCAACTGCTGACTAACTATTACTGCTAAATAAAACTAGTTGCAACTACAGTTTAACTATTTTTTAGTACCAATCGCTGGCCTTATGTATGTAGGACGACTCTTCTGGATAGAGCCACAATAACGTCTACATTTGTGGGATGAGGTTGAAATTTTGGAAATTAGGTCTATAACCTTTAAAATATTAACAACATGACGAGAGTCCATAAAGTTAAAAATTCGGAGAAGCTTACTATTTCGATTTCAAGAAACACAACTTTTTTTTTGGGGGGGAGGGGGGGGCGACGTTCTGGTATGTATGTACAGTCCCAACAAGGTCGAACTAAACTGGGACTTGAGGAATTACCAATTCAAGTCACTCGTCCAAGAGTACACAATGAAGCCAATGAACACACAAAGTTACAGCGAGGGTGGGACACCCACAAAAGCAAAGAAAACAAAACTTCAATCCTGTTAGTGTATTTAGTTGACGGTTTAAAGTTCATTAACATAAGCGGGGTTTAACCCGTTCACAGCTGAGGAGGAACAGAACGAGCTAGTGGGCGACACAAGTGTTTTTCCTGATGCACTTCAGGTCAAAATCTTCCTCCCTCTTCATTATTATTTTTTTTTTTTCACTTTCGGGTCAAGATGACTCGGGTTTGTTGACGAAACGTGTTTCAAGTACTAAGATCCTGACATCTGGGAATCGGAATGTAAAATAAATATCCGTCACGACGCTTTACGTTCATCAAAAGATGTGGACCGACATTATCGACCGGCAACTTCCCATAGCTATTTTTTAATTGTAGATTTAAGGGTTAGAATTTGTTGGCCGCACGAGCGAAGCGAACGAGGTCAAATACTCGACGGAATTTGTATGTTGTGTCTGTCTGTGTTTGTCTGCTTAGGACACGATAACACGTTCGCAGTTTGGTTGAAATTTCGAGGAAGGGGAACTTCGATGCACGCAATTTATGAGTTTAAAGAATAAAACCTCAAATATTTTCGGAGGTATTTGCGTTTTCATGGCTAAGTCAATTCCTAGTTAAGGTGGTAAAGGAACCCGATCTACATGGCGAGTGGCCCCGAGCACCACATTTTGAGAATGGGTCAAAGGCCGTTTTGGAAACGGATGCCCATCATTTACCTCATCTGAAGTAAAGGAGGGGGAGGGGGAACTGAATATGTAGTTTAGAAGGGACCACCTTTTTTTCCAGAGTTGTCTTGTGCGCGGATAAGCAGGAAGAAAATGAGATAACTATTGCAGTTCAGTAATCGATGGCAATCCAGTAAACTAAAAGCGATTTGTAATTATTGTTGGAGAAACCTTGAACTGAAAAGATGCCTTTTTTTTTACTGTATTGCTACTTCTAAGCCGTGCATGTTTTGTTAAGACATCATCTATACATTCTTTCTTTTTTCTCCAGAGTGATACTCATCACCTGTACACAATTGGAGTTCGTTCGTTTGGATCGATATTCGTAAACGCGTAGTGTCAGGAGTTGGAAAGGGGATGAAGGTTTTGTGGGCTATTTTTTTTTTTTTGCTACATGCTATGCAGGACGATTCTTCTGGATGGAGCCACAATTACGTCTAATTTTGTGAGATGAGGTTGAAATTTTGGAAATTAGGTCTATAATTTGCATTAAAACGTGTAAGCAATTCATACGCATCTGAAAAGGCCGAACTAGGCCAAGTATTCGAAGTAAATTTTCCCTAAAGGACGTAGTGATCAGAGGATCATATGCAGAAACAGTGGCGCCTTCTAGTGGCCTGACGCTACAAGCAATTTTTCCCCCAGAGTGTTTACGCAGGCAGTTCCTCCAAACTCAAACTTTCCTAGGCTAAACCGAAATTCAGCCAAACTTAGTAAATTCAGGTAAAATCGAATTTGCATTTTATAAGGATAATTTTTTAGCAATAATTTGTGCATTCGAAAATATAATCTAATCGAAAGTGTAAAAAAAAAAACAACAACAACAATAAACAAAAGAAAGTTATTGCTGGGAGTTTTGAACGTCAGTAACGAAGCGCCCCGCTGCAGCGTCTGCAAGACGAGTTTCGTTTCGTTCCGCCCCCAACAGATGGCGTGAAGTCACGGATCAGAACAGCAGCTCGTTCCTCCATGAGGCGGTGCGCGCGCTTTTACGGCATTTGCCCGCGACCGGGACCCTGCGTCATAAAACTCTCACAAGGAATTTCACGAGCTCACGACGGGGATTTAGAAGGGGATCCGTCGGACTTTGGGCCAGCAGTCAGGCGGACAGGCCAACACGTCTTTCAAAGAAAAAAAAAGACGGGCAAGTCAGGGTGCATTCGTCCTTCTCGAAGGAAACGAAGAGGAAAAAACGCGAGAAGGGGAAAAAAGAACAAGAGCTAAAAAAAAAAAAAATGACTTTTTTAAAGTAAAATAAGTAGAAGGACGTTAATTTAACGCTTCTTGAGCTCGGGACCATGGTAAGTTATAATATGGGAAATCCTAAGTCTTGTTTGTCAGAATGAGAACTACAATTATAGGGGTACGAATGTAGGTATAGGTTGAAGTATGAGGTAGCCGGGGTCCCACGAGGAGATCTTTTCCAAGAACTCGTAAGATCCTTGCAACATCGTTTAAGTTCTTGCAAGATCGTTTAAGTTCGTGCAAGATGCCTTAAGTTCTTGCAAGATTCCTTTAAGTTCTTGCAAGATCCCTTTAAGTTCTTGCAAGATCGTTTAAGTTCTTGCAAAATCTTGGTACAAGATCCTGTAGGATCCTGCAGATTCCTGCAAGATTCTGTAAGAACTTGGTGCGGACCTTACATGATCCTGCAGGATCGTATCTTTGTGCAAGATCCTGCAGGATCTTACAGGATCCTTCAAAATCTTGTACCAAGCTCTTGCAGGATCTCTTTAAGAACTTAAAAAGTATCTTTCCATGTGAGTTGTAGCTTACCAAAGCGATGGGAGACGGGAATTTGGTTGGTGGCTCTACCTCTTGACGACATGAGGCGAATTTATAAAACTGACACGGTTTTAACATTTTCTCAACTGATGTCGCTGCGTAGCAAAAGTTCATCGATTTTATACTGCATGGCGTTGTGGAAGGTATCGTTGAGACGGCCTTTTATTCTGGAGGCCTTGACGTAACGCTATTTTACACAAGTGAAATATTGAAGCATTTTATTAAGTAAATATTCGTTAAGATTCTGTCGAAATGAGGTACGACGTCTTGATTCGTCTCAAGCACAGGGACTTGTAGGGGAGGGGATTGAGGCTTGACGGCACGTCGACATCTAGGTCATTAGCGCGCACCTCAATCACAGTGCAGTGGTCCGGGTGGTCACTGCGCCACATATTACAAGTAATGCTAAAAAAAACTCCATATTTCGATCTTATCACGTCTGACATACCTGAATTTCGTGTAGACTGAAATGCATCTTAACTTAAGTACTCATAAAACTTGCAGACATGGACTGAACGTCTAAATTGAAGAATACCTCTGAACCAAACGTCTGAAACTTTTGAATTAATTTTCTTATAAACTTAAAATACGTCTAAAGTGAATTAGTCTAAACTTAATTTAGTCTGAAAGCTAAACGATGGTCGAAAGTCGGTCAAAGGAAATTCATCTAAAATGTTTAGATCCTCCAAAGTCAGTTTTTGAATTCATGAAGTGCTGGTGTTTGTAAAGTTATAATAAGGTATACGTTTAACCGTAGCGAAGCACGCACATCGAGTATCAACTCACAGACGGTATATCAGACACAGTTCCTTGTCGTCGTACTTCCGACCATCCTTTCGCGATAAGTCTGTCCTCCTGTCCAGAGTTTTCACATTTTTCCAGGAGGTACAGATCTATGATAAGATCTAGATTTGGAGTTTGTTTAACATCTCTGTAATGTGTGGCGCAGTAGCGATGCGCCATTAATAAGCCTCAATCCATCCTTTCAGGGGATGCGCCATAAAGTTTGCCCTCATTTCAATTTAAACGATCTGTTTTTTTTTTGCACATATTTCAGTTTGAAAGGAACTTCAGTCTGCTGGGCCAAGGGCTTACACAGAAGACTAACCAGTTCTCCCGACAAGCCAATCAATCTCGAAATTCAACCCGTTCGTTACCAATTCACTCATTAATTCAAACACTTCTGTCTCCTCTTGTTTCTTAATTCTCTCGTCTTCCCAACATCTTTACCTCCTACCGTTCTGCAAATAATTACTTTCCTCAGACTCTCTTGGCAATGGATCAAGCTCCCTCGTACCCCCCCCCCCCCCAACCCCCACATAGCCGCCCCATCGCAAAAATCGCCCAACCAACCATGGCATGAACGAAAAGAACCCAACCAACCAACCAACCCCTTGTTCTTCGATTTTTTTAATTTTATTTTTTCACCAGAAATTTTTTTAGGGGGAAGAACTCTGATCTCTCTCCCCGTGGTGCGCATGCGCTTCATTAAATCATGCGCCTCTGACGTCACAAGCATTGATCTCACCGACGACCGACATGCATTAATTTAGTTCTTTTGCCTGCCACCAGTAGGGCCTTGCAGGTGGCACTCGTGTCGGCGCGCGGCATCGGCCCTGACCCCCAAGACTCTCAAAGGCGTTCCCCCCCACGTGCGTACCAGCGCCCCAGGCGGCCGCCCCCAGCAAAGTTTGCCCTCCACTTCAGCCTTGCACCCAACTCCGGACGGACAGGACGGACACGCGAAGCCAAGATGGATGAGAGGTGGACGGTAAAGGCCAGAAAGAAATGCGCGTGATCGGTAGACCGTGACAGTCCCTCCTAGTTAGCACCGTCCATAATCACAAGTCGTGGTAACAACTTAATCCGCTTCAAAAACAATAATTAAATCTTACGTGTCATTAAACTTACAATTATAAGTTATAACCAATGGGATGATAGACTTAGGTGAGTTGGGAACTGGAGGAACCGCCTATACAAACACGCTAAGCAAACCCAAGGCCAGCTGAGGTAGTAGCTGCGTTTCTTGCTCTACTCCAGGCCCGTCATCCAGTACAGACACGCCAGGAGTCATCCAGTACCGTACGGCATGAGAATCAAAGGGAATTGGAATCTGAACAAAATTTATGCGGGAAAATTTGTAGTTTATTCATCTACCTGTTAAACTTTAAACGTGTAGGCTAATCAATAACAATCAAATTACGAGATATGGCGCATAGTAAGGGCTTTTCACGCAATCACTTACTCCAGATACAAATTCCTTTGCGTTCTCAGGGTGTACGGTACTGTATACGACTCCTAGAGTATCTGTCACTAACTGATACCGAAACAGTAGCAAGCTGACGGGTCTGGAGTGGAGCGAGGAACGCAGCTATTATCTCAGCTGGCCTTGAGTAAAGCATTGCTTGTTCTGCCAATCGCAACTAGATAGCGCCTCTGTTTCTGCTTGTGATTCTCTGATCGCTCCATGTTCTAGGAAAAAAAATTACTTCGCCCACTGCGGCCTAGTTCGGCTTTCTTGCGAAGCCGACCTGTAAATTGCTTACAAATATTTACTTGAGCAAATACACAAAATACGTCTAAATTAGGCCTAAATACTCAAAAAAAAATTATAGGCTTAATTACGAATGGCGCCATCTAGTAGTGCTAACACACTACGGTTATAACCCCACACGGTACACAACGTAAATGCTGTACGTACCGTGTGAGGCCTCAACGTGCGGGGGAAAAAATACGGCAACCCAACTCTTGACTTTAACTTACAGGATTTGGGGAAAAAAATGATATTCTGAAAGAAAGAAAAATAGCCCGTATGTGTTTTATCGGTCATTTTCGGATTTTATCTGGGTTTTTCTCAAGTTTTTTCTTTGTGTGAACCAATTGCTATGTGAAAGAAAATTAAACAATACGCCATTACTAAATAAAAATCATAAAAGCTAATCATATAATCGCTAAAAGTTAAAAATTAAAACCAACCTTTAACCACAGTCCAAATGTACAATTCTGGAATGCGGCGTCACGCCATAAGGTTGTGATGCAATGAATTCATTATTTTTACCAGTCAGTGAGTACATTTCATAAACCCCACTTTAGGGTTTTATTGTAGCTTACGTTGTTTACGGCAGAGTTGGACCTACAAAAAAAAACCCACTAGGTTTTTTTTCCAGCAAACCCTGCTAAGTATAAATTCAAACCTCTTCCTAATTTAGCTTGTCGTTCTTTAAAACAAGCAAGCTAAATTCGCGATTCGGGGTTTGGGTTGTGCCAACTAGTTTTCGTCGACCGTCTGGCTATCGTAGTTTTCGTTGCAAAGACGGGTTCTCTCCTCCGCGACCAACGTTGCACTTCTTCTTTTTGACGCTAGATGGGGTGGTGGTTGGAAACGGAACGAGTGAAGAAGAGAACCAAGAAGCTCTTTTTAACTCTTGGAAAACAGGCGAAAAAGAAAGCACAATGATGGGAAAGGAAGGTGGAAAAAAGAGGAAGTCGTAATTCCAACTTGAAAGAGAAAGAAATAATGTCTTACGTAGCTAGAAATCCTTGTGCCCTGATTGGATTGTCCGAGGAAGGAAGTGCAGGGGAGGGGAAGAGGGGTGTTCGGGGGGGGGGAAGGGGAGAACTAATTTTTCTTTCCGAATAAATTAGCTGTTTAGAAATGACATATTTTCCACGCTTTGTAGCCTACATTTTGTTTAGCCGTGACAAGGCTCTTGCAATCGCGCGTCATTAGAAGAAGATGATGATGATGATATTATAAGTCAAGCCAAGAAAAAATAGTGGTTAAATTCCATTGTTCGAAACCAACGGGTTTCAAATTTCGTCCGCCATTTCGGCTAGGATTAACGCTAAAATGGCGGACAAGACTTGACGTCAAGGATTTAAATGGAGTTGCACTACGTTTAACAGATGTGTCCAGCAGTTAGTGCACATGTATAGGCCTAAATACTCAAACACTCACCGAGTTGTAGACCTAATTATACGGTATCAAGTCATTCGGTAAAAAATTGGCAAAGACTAGTAAGGGTTGATGTCGAAATTTGTCTATCAGTGATATTCAACCATTAAAAGACGTAACGTTTATCTTTTAGGCGTAATTTTTTGTGGAAAATTTTAGTTGCACATTAATTTCGGACTAATTTCCCTGAATATCCATTAGAACTAACTAGCTGGCAACCCGTCTAAGGGCAGCATATGCTCTCAAGCTCTCGTTGCTTAAACTTGCCGTTGTTTCCCTTTGCAGGTGTTCCCGTCGCCGCACCGATGGCCTGGTGACGCACACCTTTACCCAGTTGAAGAAGCTGCAGCTCGCGAGCTATTTCTCAGTTGGCTTTGATTGCAGTGGGGAATGGTCATCATACTGATAGCTGATGGCGCTACGCGTTCTGAATGAGGCGTTCTGAGACGTTGCTGCGGTTTTTGTGAGATGATGATTCGCACGCGAACGTGTGATGATGATTTGCATGCGATCGTGAGATGACGGTTCGCATGCGAACATGACATGATTCACATGTGAACGTGAGATGACGATCCGCAAGCGAACGTAAGATGACGATTTGCACGCGAACGTGAGATGACGATTCACACACGAACGTGAGACAGTGATTCACACGCGAACATGACGTGATGATTTGCACGCAAACGTCAGATGATGATTGGCACGAGAACGTGAGAAGAGATTTGCACGCGAACGTGAGACGATGTCGCATGCGAATGTGAAATGATGATTCACACGCATACCTGTGATGATGATAATTGGGAAGTTAACCGGAAATGATTATAAGATGATGGTTCACAGGCAAACGTGAGATGACGATTCGCAAACGAACGTGAGGCAATGATTCACACGCGAACGCGACGTGATGATATTTGCACGCAAACGTCAGATGATGATTGGTACGAGAACGTGAGATGATGATTTGCACGTGAACGTGAAACGATGATTCGCATGCGAATGTGAGATGATGATTCGTACACAAACATGCGATGATGATGATGATGATTACCACGTGAACCTGAGATGATTATGAAATGATGATTCGCACGCGAACGTGAGATGATGATTCGCACACAAACATGATATGATGATTGACGGATTAGTGTAGTAGATATCCGATTAATGATTTCTGATTAACTTTGATGTGTGAATTCTGATTAACTTTGATGTCTAACGTCTGATAACTTTGATGTCTGAAAAAAAGCCAACATTCCCAGAAACGTTTTATTAATTTACGAAGTTAATCCACAAAAGGCTAAAGAAAGTGTGTGAAAAATTTGAAATAAATCAGGAAAAAGAATTCAAAAGCTATCGTGAATCATAAAAAACACCACTGGATGACAAGCTCCTTGTCATCCAGCTCCTTGTCATCTCTTCTCACGTTCGCTTGCGGATCGTCCTTGACAAGCTCCTTGTCATGCAGGGGTGTTTTTATGATCCACGATAGCTGGTTATTTTTGGTGCGAAGCCCACGCCTCACTAAAATATCATTTAGCCTAACATAATATTGCCGTTTCTTTGTTAAACATTGTATTGTATCACAACTTTGTAACGCCACAATGAAGCAATTTTACTAGCAGCCTGGCATAGTAATAAAAAACCTTCCCGAAAGGTGCTGGAGAACTACAAGTATACATAAAAATGCGAGATTGCTTTAATTTTCGGGAATTAATTTTTCCCTTGGTCACAATAAAATTCAGTTAAAAAACGCTTTAAAACACACGATTGTGTGTGGTTGAACGACATTCGTTCCTCCATATTGGATTAAAAATTAATTCCCGAAAATTAAAGCAATCTCGCATTTTTATGTACTTGTGGTCTCCAGCACCTTTCGGGAAGGTTTTTTATCACTAATCTTGCATACCACAAATTAATTGAAATATTATCAGTCTGGCATAACTTTACAAAATTTCATTTAAAAAAGCTGCAAACAGAGGTTAAAAACAGATGCTTTTATGCAGATACTCCAAACAAGGGTGACGCCTTAATACGCACGTCAAGCCTTGGCGGGCAAATAGTACGAACAGTACTGAAATCGCTATACATTCATTAAATTTACGTTTATTGAATTTTACTACGACGAAGATAATAAATACAACATTTAATTTACACATTGAGCTAACACAACCGTAATGCGTAGCCAAAATGCTTTTAATTAAAACCAAGCCTACATTATTATTCACAGGTATAAATCAACAATGAAGTTTAAAAAGCCAAAAAAAAAAGTGCAAACAGAGAGCAAAGACCATTGCAATGTTTCGACTACCAGATCAAACATCTACAATATTTTTTTTAATCTAAAAAGGAAGCTTCGCCAATATCTTATTAAACAAGACCCACAAACGGGCAATGGAGAAACAACTCGGACAATTCGGACGAGGCTGAATGTACTGGCAAAAATTAACAGTCACGTGGTGTAAAAAAGGGGATCAAATACCGGCGTTCAGGGATTCCCATCCTCCCCAAACACTGTGAAGAGTTCCCCAATTTTTTTTTTCAAATTCTCTTCCTCCACCCCCTCAACTTTCAAAAAAGGTGTGTGTTTCATAGCATGATTATTTGGCCGCAACAATTCATGCTGTGAAATACAGAACTTTTTCGAAAGTTGGAGGGCGGATTCTGAAAAAAAAAAAAAAAAAAAAAGGAACGGGTATGAAAATGTGATAAAACGCACTGTTAAGCAGCACGAAATTCTAATTATATTTATTTGGCGTGTCTTTGTTGGCTTGCTC
>JAHWFP010013824.1:0-68949 GCA_023313725.1 Lithobius niger
ACGTGATACTAATTATTTCTGCATAATTTCCCACGTTATACTGATTATTTCTACATGATTTTCCTGCATAAAAGTTTTTTTTGTTCTAATGACTTTGTGAAGTTTTGCCAATAAACGGTTTCTCACACAAAATGAATGTAACCAGCTTTCTAATTTTATAAAACTTGGTTTTATTTAAACAAATATTATGTTCCTTGACAATCAGTCTCTTTAAAGTGTATTCATCAAATAAAAATTATGAAACTGAAGTTTGATATCACGATTTATACCGGAATTCTTAATAAGTTTTGTTTGGAGGTGATACGTGCGAGGGAAGGGATAATTAGTTCAGTTGACTGTGCTTAGACGGCGCCTAGCGGTTGTAGTTTTTTGTTAAATTACTTTACATATTTTACTAGCGTATAATATGTTCCTTATTAACATATTCACGCATAAAATAAAACATAGATCAACTAAAAGGTTATATACGATAATTAAAGGTACATTCCTCCCAGCGCCATTTTTTCGATCCACCACATCAAGTACGGCCCGAAAGGTCTCGTTACTTGCCGTGAGTTAATCCCTTGCTAAAATTCCGTTTTAAAATGTGGCGTCTAGGAGATTTTCTGTTGAATATTGGGAAATAATTTAATCGCATCCTGCTAATATATGCCCTGCAATAACCAAGACGTTTCATCTGTCTGTGTACATGTACTAATTTTTAATCGTTTCCTTATAGTAACCATGAAAAAAATCTAAACGACTTATGCGGTAAGAAATAAAATTAATTATACCAATAGATCGCCGCAGAAAAATTATACGATACTAGCCTAAAAAATTATAAAGTGTGATGTTAAAATACGAATTTCTTTCCGGTTTGTGAAGACACAATTTTACGTTCATGCTGTTTCGTCTACTTGGCCCAAGGCCAACTGAGGTAGTAGCTGCGTTGCTCGCTGCGAGGACGCAACTACTATCTCAATTGGCCCTGTATTGCTACGCCGAGTCTTGTGAAACTGTGCGATGGTAACATGCGTGGATCGAGATCTGCGCGTGACTGTTGCAGGACAAGCAGGAACGCACCTATAAAAGTAACTTCTAAAGCCCTAACCAGACTGGCTGCTCGCGGCTGCACGCCGACGCAGTATGGTGTAAAAAAGACTTCAATATTTGTCCTTAACGTAACACCAACCACACGATTGCTTCAATTTTGATCTTGTAGGCACGTAGTCACGCATAGCTTCGCACGAAATTTTCTTCTGTCTGGAGAGGCCTTTAAGCCTAAAATGAAGGATAAGCGTTCGGATAAACAAGAAAAAACATTATTTCAGACCTCATAAGAAAAAATATTACAACCGGCAGGTAAAATACCAACTTGTAATAAAAATAGTAAAAAATAGCTAAAGCGTAAACACCAGAATGTAAGGATCAGATAAAACAAAATGTATATTTTTTAGAAGAGAAAATTAGTTTGTAAGGCATGGTACTAGCCACCCGTTAAGTATAAACCAACAGCTCTGTTTCAAAGTCTGTCCAACTCGTTTGGCGTGCTCAAGAAATGGCAGAACAATAACAAACAAGCAGAAAACAATAGCTACATTTTTCACTGTTGCATTAATTAATATGTAAAAATTGACATCTGGCGCCCATGTCGATTGTGGCATGTCAAAGATCATGGGTTTTCCGCTTGAATTTCTCCAGCTAAATTATCCCTTTCATCGTCGTGGGGCAGCAGTTTGGGTTTGAGCTCTCTAAAATATAAAAAAATAGAAATGTAAATCATGTAGAAAGTCTCCCACAGCTGATTAGTGGCTGTTCGGTCGACGAGACGAGGTATTTTCGGGCCATTTTTGGCGTAAAAAATATTGTACTAGAAGGAAAAATAAAAAAAAATATATATTTTTCCTTTTTTGTTTTGTTTTGTATTTTTAAAGTGATATCGCTTAAGGCTTCTCTGTTCGACGGGGTTCTGGCTCGTTTCCCACGGTTTTTAAACTGCGCCGATCCTTATCGCGATTCATGCTGTATTTAACGACAGCTACCGGAAATAATGACTGGCCAATCAGTCCTTGGCACCTCGTGTTTGAATTTCAATAATCTGCCACAATTCTGAGTGGTGTTTACTTTTTTTTTTCTCTTATTTTCTCAATGCAAAACATCGCACAACAATAATTTATTTTCAAGTTAGTTCGAAAGAAAATAGTATTTTTTTTTATGCTTTACTTTTGTGTATGTATGTTTGTGTGAGTGATCCCGCCAACCTACAACAGAATTTTTTTTCTAACCGTCGATCGTTGCGCGCAAATTGGACGTAAAATTATCCACGCTTGTATGACATAACGTGATCACGCTTCGATAAATCTTACTTTTAAAATCCGTTATTGTGTATACACGAAGGTTAGGCAGATTACGCTCAAAAAGGTGTTTATTGAGACCTAGCTCGCATTTTTTTATGGCGCTCGGTGAGAAACAGCTTTTCATTAGCTGCTGATCATGATGTTTACAGAGCCGGATTAACAAGGGTGCGTTGGAAGTTATAGCACCAGTTAGCCGTTTCTTAACGGCGCCTCTTCACCTTTTTAACTCCCAGATGCAGCGCCGTAAAATCTTCGAGCAATATGAAGAAAATAACGGTAAATAAAAACTGGAACAACACTATTCGCAGCAGCGCCGCGATTTTTTAAACTAAAACGAGATCCAGTGATCCACGTCAGCCTATAGAGCAGTGATACAACGTAGTATTATTGTATATAACTCTATGCTGGAGCCTTAATGGGTTAGCTGCAAGGGGCACTGCAGATAGAAGCGGAAGGGCGTCATACTGAAGCCGATGCTGTGAAGAGTGATTCTTAGAACTCAAACGCGCGATTTTTGTTGTTGGAGAAAACAACGTTATTTTAAGCTTAAGAAATCCGCTCTTCCGTTGTTTTTCCCTCCATTTTTATGTAGTGCACCTTGTAGTTATGCCCTCCAAAACCCATACTGGTGCCAATATGGCGGAAATGTCACTGGAGCAGTGGCAATAGACGTCACAGTCGCTGCAGCCCTGTCGTCACGTAACCTAGGAGACCCAGTTCCTGGCTTGGACCCGCACTGGGCCGTTGAAAGCTCAAGGTGCGACTATTTGATGTCCGATCAACATGGTGTCGCTCGGTTCTGATTGGCGTTTTAAACGGAGTCCTAGTTTCAGTTTCGGATTCTGGGCCTGTACGTAAGACGCAGGTATTTGTGAAACAAAGAAGTGGTATTAATTTGATCTTTGTTTCACAAATGCTTGCGTCATACTATTTCTGATTACACTAATTCTCGATGTGGACTGTGATTCCGGCCAACCAATCAGAAACAAGCTACATGATGTTGACCGGGCATCAAATAGTCGCACGTAAAGATCACCCTGCCGCCATTTTGTTATTTTCGATTGTCATGTGTGATCAACGCTGATGTCATGTTTTTTTTTTTTTTCATCAAAATGGTGTACAGTTGTAGGATTTTGGGCTGCGGCAATGAACGAGGGGTAGATGGTTCGTCCTTTTTTCGGTGTCCAGCAATTCAGCCTTGGAAATTCAGCCAATCGGACTGGAGTTGGGCGTGGCTAATCCAGCCAAACATCGTCTGCTTGCTTCGAACATGCTTCAAACGCGAGTGTTTACCTCCGTTACAAGATGGCGGCACGCGTTGTTCGGCTGCCATTAGCAACGGAAAGCGTTTGATCTTATTGACAGTGCTAAATTGGATGACGGAGAATCTGGAACGTGGATGCTGTATTTGAAATATGGGCAACGCTATCGAAATGGTTAACAAGCTGCTCATCAGTGAACGAAGCTTTTTTTAATGCCTCTTAAATGTTGGCGCCATTTATTTATTGAGATTATCGCCTCAAAAACGTGCATGGCGATAAACACAGCCTGACGTGTACACTACGTGTGTGCTATGCTATAGAGCAGACGGAGCAACGCTGTATTTGTAACGGAGCTATCGTCTGGAGCCGGTCGTTGAGACAGCTGCAAGGGGCACTGGATAAAAATGGAGGTAAAAAACCACGGCATCTTAGGCTAGCCAGTGCTACGAGAGAGAATTTCTTTGTCCTAAAATACATTGATTTTCCAGCGCCTTACACTGCAACACACATATTAAGGCTCTAAATCGGGAAAAACAAAAGATTCCAATTGCTGAAAATTGCAGCAGCTCCAACAAATCCAAACGATTGGATTTGATTGGATTGGATTGGATTGTTTGATCCAAGAAATCCGCTCTTACAGCATTGGCTTTACAAACTACGCTAATGTCTTTACCTCCGTGTATATCCATTGCCCCTTGCAGTTATCTCAACGATGGCTCCAGAAACTAATGCCACGGTGAATAGAAAAATCAAGGGGTATGCATAAAATGACAAATTTTCCAAATAAATTCGAATTTAAAGTGGCACTATCACCGTTTGAAAGAAGACAGAATCTGGCAATATCTAGCGCTATTTAGTACTATCTGTAGTCTATTCCACATTATGTTTGCAGAAAACGGACTGTATAACGCCACGTTTCCTTGCATTACGAGTTGAAAAAACATGTGAATACCACACTTGTATAGACTCGGTAATTATATAGAACAACGCCTTTTCAAGCTATCGACATAATTCAACTACCTGTCCATTCCTTTCGTCGTTGTGGTTCAGAAAATCATAACGAAAACTCGCGCAAACGCTTTTTTCTTTTATAAAATAAGTTTTCAAACACGTTAAAACGATATTGACAACCGTGGTTAGGCCGCCATAACGCGCGACGATGGGAGCGCAACAAGAAAACCTGATTTCGACCAGAACACTAGTAAACGGAAATTATCTTGTTCATTTGTGTCGGCATGGCTGAAGTGGTGATTTGTGATGGATGCGAACTGTCGTTCTAGTTCTATATCAATATTTCTTTACAGTGTGAAACATCGTCCGCAGGGGCGCGTTTCGCACGCACTATTATATACATCGAGAATTTGTGTAATCAGAAATAGTATGACGCAAGCATTTGTGAAACAACCAAGTGTTATAATTTATTCCTTGTTTCACAAATGCTTGCGTCATACTATTTCTGATTAGACAAATTCTCGATGTATATAATAGTGCGTGCGAAACGCGCCCCTGCGGACGGCATTTCATACTTGAAAAAAATTGTCCCGGGAAAGATATAATTTCCGTTTACTAATGTTCTTCTCGAAATCAGGTTTTCTTGTTGCGCTCCCATCGTCGTGCGTTATGGCGGTCTAACCACGGTTGTCAATAGCGTTTTAACGTGTTTTAAAACTTATTTTATAAAAGAAAAAACGTTTGCGCAAGTTTTCGTTATGATTTTCTGAACCACAACGACGAAAGCAATCGAAAGGTAGTTGTATTATGGCGATAGCTTGAAAAGGCGCTGTTCTATATAATTACCGTAGACTCTACACAGTTTCTGTTTGAGTCTACGAGTGGGATATTTACGTATTTTTAACACTAGCAGTGGAAGGGAACGTGGCGTCGTTCAGCCAGTTTCCTGCAAACATAATGTGGAACAGACTATAGCACTTGCTTGCATCAAGAGAAGGAATGCACAACGGCATTTCTTTTAACGAAACAAACAAGCCTTGACCTCCTTGATTATCGAGTGAAAATTTGGTACGTCCTCTTGCACCTTGGAGCAAGCTAACATTATCACTGCCGCTAGATGGCGCCAGGATAATTTCATTCGCTTTTCAATCAATGATAGTGCCCCTTTAAAGGGGCCTGCTCACCATGTCGATAGCGTTGCCCACCTAAACACAGCATCCACGTTCCATATTCTCCGTCATCCAATAGGCTGATGTGGGACACACGATCTCGTTTTAGTTATGAAAATCGCGGCCCTGGAACTTGTATGAACTTGCGTGGCCCTGCGATGCCTCGACGTACCGGCCTCGTGCTCATGTCGATTGTGCCATGTAAAAGACTCTAGATATTTCCGGCTGGCATTACCTACCAAAATTGTGCTCACTTTCTGGTGCCATGACGACGGCTGGGAGTGCGTCAAAAGTAGACCTTGCTATAGTCTGTTCCTCATTATGTTTTCAGGAAACTGACTGTATATGATGCCACATTTTCTTCCACTAGGAGTGCAAAAAAAACGTAAATATCCTACTCGTAGACCCTAACAGAAACTGTGAAGAGTCAACAAGTGAGATATATATATCCACATGTTTTTGCAGACGTAATGCAAGGAAAAGTGGCAGCATACAGTCAGTTTTCTGCAAACATAATGTGGAACAAAGTATAGCTCCCCCTCTCATCACCACGTCGCCCCCAAGTTACGGGAAAGAAAGAACGGAACCGTCACAGGATTTATTGTTTCACCGTTCACGAACTGCCAAATAGTCGAGTTAATACGGACCGAAATTACCGTTGTATAGCGTTACATAACGTAACCTCTTCCACTCTATGTGTGCATAGGTCGGCAACGTGATTCGATCTCGTATCCCCTGGGCTCATAGGCCAAGCCTCTACCAACTCGGCTGTGCTTTGGTGGCTCCGCTTCACTCGGGTTCCCTGGTAACCCTCATGAAGATCACTTTTCATGCTGGACTTAGTAAGGCGTACGTCATGGTGTGGAAGGTGATAACGGCTGCGCGCAAGCTGATGCAATTAAACTAACCATCTTTTTGGACCTATAACCACTGTAGACTGCAGTCTCACTGAACCTCGCACTGAACCCAACGGGTCGACGTATAGATTTAGACTACCAAGGCAGATTGGGATTAAAGCTCCGTCAGAATGAACCAACGACGAAGGGGTGAAGCTAGTCCCAACGACTAGGGGTTCGTATGGTGTGCCAAAGAAATGGCTTCGTGTGGTGTGCCCCAAGATTCAGTGCTTGGACCAATTTTATATTTAAAATATGTAAAAGATAAGAGCATAATTTCAAAGGTATGATCTACTCCTATATGTTGATGATACCGCACTTGTTTATGTTATGAAATCAGCTATACTGAAAACATAAAATGATACGTGATCAGACTTTCAAACTCTTGCAAAGTGGACTGCAAACCAGCTGCTATCACTAAATGGGGAAAAGTTGTATTTTCGCTCAGAAACAGAAACGTAACTAGAAACAGCAGCAGTCCTCATCATTTTAACATGCAGGGAAACCAATTGCTTATAATGGGTGTTCTGCTTTTGAAATGCAGTCTAGTCTACCGGGCATACCAGTGGACGCCTTAAGCAATCCGAGGGTATATTTCTGTTGTCTTGTTAATGCACGTAGCCTTAAAAAAAATGAATTGTTGAGATACATGCTCTCCAGACTAAAATTAGATTTAATTTGCATTGTCTAATGTCGAAACCTGACTTGAAACGACAGTCCCACATTCAATGATGGTCCACGACACATTTTACAATGTTTTGAGATATGATAAGGGTACACATGCCGGTGGCATTGCCGTGTTGTTCAAAAAATCTGTTAGTTTGAACTTGGTTTGCTCTCCAGCCCTTGCTGATGCCATGAGCCCTTGGCTCTCCTGGCTCCCATATTTTGCTTGGTTATATCCTCCTGGTTCGTAGACTTGATGATGCTTGAAGGATTTCCTTGTTAACAAAACAGCCTAATATTATAGTGGGGGATGTCAACATGTCCAGGATCGACTGTTCGAGTACTTCATGCACAGTCTTGACCCAGAAGTCCTTTTTGGACTGTGTTACTGTTATGGGCTTCATCAAGCTAGTAGTAAAGCTAACCTAACCTAACCAGAGGAAAGCATATCCTCGATCTTGTTTTGGTTCACAATGATCGGCTCGTGATTGATGTGGAGGTACAGGAGGGTTTTGGTTTTTGGTTCCAGCGCCCATAACTCTGTATGTTTCTGTATTAGCGGTTCTGGGTCTTTTTCTCGGGCTGCAGGGCGACATCTGACAAACTAAATCTTTTGCCCTCCATCGCGAATTGGGCTATAGTGTTATTAGTTAACATTTTTCTGGGAATCGTGGATGCAAGTGAGATGTGGACCAAATTTAACTCCTTTTTAACTTTGGTTACCAGGCGGTGCTCATACAGGTGCCCAGCCCGTAAAGCCGGTAAGGTATGCTATTCAAAACTTACATCTAAATTGATAACAAAAAATCACACCATTTGGCGCAGTCTTAGAAAATCCGATGACCCCACCAGTAAATTGACGTACAAATCGTTAGGAAATGAAATATCTACATTTTTACTAAATCTTGAGATTGATAGGGAACGCAAGGTGATTTGTGAGGGAAATCCGGCTGCACTTTTCCGTCATTTTAGACAGAAAACAAGTACTGCACGTAACATTCTATTCCCCTTTTTATGAATGGTGTGTTACAAACTAAATGACAGGATCAGGGCAGGGCTGCTAAATGAGGCCCTTTGTAAAAATTTCATTATTGATGATGGTTGCTTGCCATCCCTCCCTAGTCAAACCGACAGTTTTTCAATAACGTCCAGTTTGACCAACCCACCATTATTGAAGTGACTAGAGGACGCCCGTGCTTTGCACGGGACCGGTCACATTTTCCGGGACATTTTCCCGGCACTCTTCCCGAAGACTTGTCAGATTGATCGACCACTCATGCCTGGCTCCTTTTTGGCTGCACGTAGAGTGGGAGAGTGCATTTTCAATTCGGGCGCGAGGAGGGGAGAAGTGGTTTTCCTTTAGGCTTTCCTTTAGGCTTTCCTTTTCCTTTTAGCCGGTCTCCGATATTATTATAAAGAGAGATATTTATTTAATTTATTATAAAGAGAGAGAGAGGAGTTCGCCGTAGATATTTGGTATCTTGACTCTGTTCCTTGGCTACGGGCAGCTTGCCTTCTTGCTGGAAAACAGTTACAGTTGTACACCTATTTATAAGAAAGGAAATGCGGTTGACCCTGGGAACTATCGATCAATTTGGCATGCGTTCCCTGTAATATTCTTGAGCGTATTATTCGTGATCAGCTTGTATCCTATTTTGCCAAAAACGGTATGTCTGATGCAAACCAATTCGGGTTCGTGAGAGGGCGTTCAACCACCTTACAGCTATTACGATGTCTGGACGATTGGTCTGAAATTTTGAACTGGATGCCAACGGATGTCACAACGGACTGCACAAGGGCTTTTAATTCCGTGTCACACCAAAAACTCTGTTATAAGCTACCCAAGTTCGGCATTGGGCGTACCGTTTTGCGTTGGATCTCAGAGTTTCTATCAAATAGGTCACAACTTGTTAGTGTTCATGGGACGATTTCTAGGCCATCCATTGTGACGAGCGGCGTTCCGCAGGAATCTGTTATTGGCCCACTCCTTTTCTCCATTTACATCTCTGATCTCCCGATTGACGGGGCCGAAATGCCGCAATTTGCCCACAATTGAAATTGTGTCAGGGTATTATCGAGTCTAGTGTTCTTTTGCGACTCTGTGCTGCAGCTAACTCTGGTCAGCGGACTGGTAGCTATTATTGGCTGTTCATAAATGTAGTGTCTTTCACATTGGTTCCTCAAATGAAAAACTCGACTACGTCATCTGAAGAAATTACCTTGACCACACTGCATGCATTAAGGACCTAGGCATCTGGTTAGGTTACAATTTAGAATGGTCCACACATTGTCGTATATAATGTATTTAAGTGGCGAGACAGTGTGCTGCCATAGTTAAGCGATGTTTCATTTCAAGAGACAGAATAACCTTGTTCTGGGCATTTTGCGTTTTGTGCTCTTGGAGTATGCATCACTGGTGTGGTCCCCAAATCAACTGGGTGACATTGACCACTTTGAATCTGTGCAGCGCTCCTTTACCAACCAAGTAAATACCGGGTCTGGCGCTCGTGAGTTACACTGAGCAGCTCCGAATCTTAGGAACTAATTCTCTTGAGCTGCGTATAGACTGACGTGCGATTTGTCACTAACATACTCTCTGCTGCATGACCTCTGCAACGTAAATAATTGCGGTATTTTTTTCTTGGTTCGGGAGGGGAGTAATATCTGAGGACATCCACTCAAGCTGGTTGTTCCAGGGTTTACATCTAACTGTCTTAGATATTAATTTCATCACAAGTTGTAAAAGTGTGGAATGCTCTTCCGTATGAGGTTGATACGGCGATGAGCGTGAAGTTTTTCAGGCGCAAATTGGCTGACCAACGGGAACTGCTTGTAAGCACGTTAGACAATTTTAATTTTTAATTGCTGGTGATCACCTCTTTTTTTTTTTTCTTGGGAAAAGTGGCCCTCACTGGCCCTTCCATGTCCTGTTGCTGGTGCATGGCAACAAATCAGATTATTGTGATTATTATTAACACAGTGTTCCAAAATCTCCCTTACCATAAAACTGATTGTTTAAACACTAAGTCGTGTTCCTGCTACGAAATTCAACAAACAGATGGCTAAAAATATCCAGGGTTGTATTTACAACAGAAGAATATGTCATGGCAAACACACGTATTTTCGGTGTGCAAAAAACTTGGGGGAATGATTCCAACGTTTTATGAACCCCGTTCATACTTCAGTGAACAAACCCACATGACGATACCTAGCTATTGTCAAACCTCGTTTAACGTATGGCGTTATGGCTTGGGAATGTAGCCTACTTTCCCTAGGCAAACTTAGTCACTATGCAACTCAGTCAGTACCTTCCTAAAGCACCGAACAGAGCGAAAAGAACGCACCACTGTTACAGACAGTTTGGCTCCAAACTTGACGTCGCGCGTGCGCAGTGATGTTGCGTCAGTCGTTCAATACCTTCCTAAACTACAATACAGCTCAACAAGCTCAGCAGATTATTCGATACGTCATGCCTTCACCGCGACTTGACCTGGCTAATGGATATGACCAGGATTGGCTAATAGATGTGGCCAGGCAAGAGCAATGCCAAATTGCGAACCATCTCAGGGAGGTGGTTTGCGGAGGTTTGAGGATGCGCGAGCTAACAGTTTTGACGAAACAGATTCATCGCTGACGATGTTGACGTCAATCAAGCCGCATCAACACGGATATTAGCAGGGAATGAGCCAAACTGTCACCAGCAGTGGTGCGTATGGTACGCTCTGTTTGGTCGTTTAGAAAGGTACTGTGTCACTATGCAGGCTACAAAGGTTGTTTTTTTTAATAATATGCGGGAAACCAAAGGATTATCTAACAAATCTACTTTCTAAAATAACATGTCCTGATGCATTACTATGACAAGCACAAGTAAAGCCTACTTCAGACTGCCTGTATGAAACACCAAGTGCACGAATTAGAAAAATAAAGAAAGACTATACCACGACCCATCACTTAGACACCACTCCAAAACTAGTGAACATGCACCCAAACCATTGTGTTAATATATAACAAGCAGAAAAAGTGCCATTCACTTAACAAATTCGTGTCGTTCATGTATTGCTAAAATCATTAGTTGTACCACCCAATCCTCATCCAGTGTTTGCTTTGTAGTATTTTTCGTTTATATTGTATAGTTATTTTTTTTCTTTCTGTTGCCTGCCGTCATCACGCGTTATCTCAGTGAGGAAGGGGCCTCATTCTAATTTTATTTCTGGAATAAATCTTTGCTTACTGTACTTACTAAGCACGGGAATCGGAATTCGGCATGAGGCACGTAAACTAGTCCCCACGAAGGCAGCAGAATAGACATACTAGCAGCCACATTTCAAAATGTATTTATTGCATAGAACTTAACTACATGAATTAACCCAGCTTTTGCTTAATTTAAAATAGTCTCGACACAGTGTTGCAGCGGTGAACTGCCCAACTGTCGAACCAAATTCTCCGTTAGCTGCTATTTACGAAATTAAAACGGCAGCTAAAACAAAATTAGGCCTAATAGTTGAAAATTAGGCCTTAAATTACGTTGCCACGGCAACGTCAAGTCTCCGCACCGCGTTGCATCCAAGACGATTTTTAAGCAGATTCACGATTTAAAGCGCAGTCATCTGTGATACGTCCGCTTTGAGATTATGGGATGGCAACTGCCATTACGGCTAAACATGGTGAGCAAATTCAGTCGCAGTAACTCAACAATGTTGTAGAAACGTAAGTCTGACGATTAGGGTAAACCACGCACAGATACAGTTAAACTGTGATACTGTTTGCAAAATTTATCCTAGCACAGGCAGAAGTTTGAACTAATTTTCCAATAGCTGTTCGATTTTACAAATTGATGTTTGCATCGCTT
Source organism: Lithobius niger (assembly GCA_023313725.1). Classification (NCBI taxonomy): domain Eukaryota; kingdom Metazoa; phylum Arthropoda; class Chilopoda; order Lithobiomorpha; family Lithobiidae; genus Lithobius; species Lithobius niger. Next base: position 12,130 of record JAHWFP010013824.1, read on the forward strand.
TTAAGACATATACAGTACAGCGTTTTCACATTTGTGGCGACCTGCCTGTAATAGGCCTATATCCGTTGCATTGTCGCACACCACAAGAGTGATTCCGACAGGAGTGAATGATGTGTTGCTCACGAATCTCATTCAGACGAGAGCAGCGGCGAGAACGTGGGCACCAGATGCCTGCCATGTTGCGTCTGTTTTTTTAATTGCTATTTTAATCTGAAATTGCTGTTCTAATCTTCATAGGGCGTTGCAATAATTTTGTAAACTAAATAAATAAATTGTAGGAATGACGTCTCGAGAATCCCATTCAGACGAGAACAGGAAGTTAGCTAGCGCCATGTCTGCATTACCAGCGTCGGCCAAGTATGCCGAATGCATTGCTAATTGCGAAGGTTTGGAATGCAGTATTTCTAGTACAGTTGCAACCCACAGGTTGCATACATGAATAAAGCTACTCTCGAACCCAGTTCTCCTTTAGCTGCTACTTACGAAATTAAAACAGCAGGTAAAAATTAGGCCTAAAAGCTGACAAGCTGTATGACCAAGATCGTAGTTTTTTGTTTGTTTGTGTGACCGCAATGGGAATTTCGATAATCTTCATTCTGTTGAAGTCCGTAGTAGGAATTGCGTAGATTTGAGCGGAGGGTGACGACTTGGTAACACAGTGGTGTTTAATTTGTAAGGACCGTCAACAATTGTCAATAATGTGTCAATAATTGGTAGATGCAGTCACAATAAAAGATGAAATCACTGCAATAATGGTCTGTAAAACCATATACGGAGGGGGGGGGGGGAGGCTGCCCTAGTTATATATAAAATCTAAAACTAGGCCTAAAACGAGGCCTAAAAGCGACACATATTTAACCGGCAGTTGTGATCGTTACTACTTTTAGATTATAATATAATAGAGATCGCTGTTGCAGTGCATGATAGAGGTGTGCGCCTCAATATTTTCGAAAGCGGCAAACGTGCACAAAAGACCGGTTGCGAGTCGCTGCAGCCGCTTGCTTTTTTTTAAGTCAGGAAAGTCACCTTCTCCCCTTCTCTTAAAATTGCTGTGGAGCTAAAGGGCTGTTTATCAATAAAGTTCATCCATAACGGTAAAAAGGACGTACTGTACACTTGACCTCAAGTGCGTATTGTGCCTACCAAATAAGTTCCACAAGGCTCGTACAATTTTCGTTCAAGGTTTCCTCCGTTCCGTTTCCTCCGTTTCGCTCATTTCCCACGGTTTTACGTCCGCCAACCCTTATCGCCGTGAAAGCTATATTTAAAATGGCTACCGGAAATAATAACCGGTCAATCAGCACTTCTTGGCGTTTGAATTTCAACCGTATGCTACAATTTTAAGTGGTGTTTGCATTTTTCATTCTTTTCTTTGCTCCTATTTATGCAGAAGCGCGCTAGCGCTTTGCCCGTCAAGTTCATATTATTGGCTTTCAGTGGCGGTGCACAACTGTTAGCATCAACTGTGCAAATCAAGTCAATACGTATAAACATTATATATATATACAATGGCTTGGTTTGCACAGTTAACACCAACTGTTGCATTCTGCTGAAAGCCAATTTTGTAAGTCTCAGCATGAACGTCCATGTTAAACGTCAACCTTTGAACTTCTATAGTTTCGCCCAAAATTTACATAGAGCAACGAAATTCGGTATTTCGGGTCGTGTCGTAACTATTTCACTGCATTGCAAAATTTAATGACAACAATCAAACCGTTTGGCGTCCACAGTACGGCCATTTCGTGTTGTTGTTTTTGTTGTTGTTGGGGCTCTTTGCTGTCACCTGGAGATCGAACCACTGAACCGATTTTCAAGTTTTATAGCTTAAAACGTAGGTATGAACACGGCCGAAGATTTTCCGCATGCTATTTTTATGTAACCACAATATTCTTGTGATGGAAAGCCAAATGGGCTAGAGATTTTGCCCTCACCGAGAGATTGAACCAATGAACCGATTTTCAATTTCTATAGCTTAAAATGTAGGTAATAACATCGATCAGGGCCTTTTAAAAGTGATTTTCATGTGACTGCAGTATTCTCGTCGGCAGAGCATTTATTATTAAAGAGCACTGGGCACAAATTCTTACAAATCCTGCTAAAAGCATGAAATTTGATACACAAGTCTTTTTTAGCAATACAAATCGAACCAGCCATGGATACCTCATGAAATATCCCCAAGGGCGCCAGCTACCCACACCCCCAACACCTCCTGTGTCCCCTCCCTGAGGTTTGGGCAACAAATTCTTACAGGTCAAACTAAAAACGTAAAATTTGGTACACAAGTCTTTCTTAGCAGCATAAATCGAATCAGCCATGGAACCCCCCAATATATACCCACCCAAGGGCCCCCAGCGCCCCCTGTGCCCACTCCCTGAGGCTTGATCAACAAATTATTGCAAATTGGGCTAAAAGCTTGAAAATTAGTACACAAGTCATTCTTAGCAGTACAAATCGAACAAGCCATGGAATCCCCATGAAATTCCCCGCAAAGGGCACCCAGCGCCCCCTCACTGAAGTTTCACCAACAAATTTTTGCAAATCGAGCTAAAAGGTTTAAATTTGGTACACAAGTCATTCTTAGCAGTATAAATTGAACAAGATATGGAACCCTTTAAATACCCCCAAAGGGCCCCCAGCGCCCCCTATGTCCTCGTCATTGAGGTTTGACCAACAAATTCGTGCAGATCGAACTAAAAGCATGAAATTTGGCACACAAGCCATTCTTACCATTACAAATCAAACCAACCATGGAACCCCCCCTCCCCCCCATGAAATTCACCAAAGGGCCCCACTGCGCTGCCCTGTGCCCCCTCCCGGATGCTTGAACAACAAATTATTTCAGATCGATCGAAACGCTTGAATTGCAGTTCACAAGTCATGCTTAGCAGTACACATCGAACGAGCCATGGAACCCGCCATGAAATATCCCCTCCCCTCCCCCAAGTCTACCCTCCCCGTCCCTGCGGCTTGACCAACAAATTATTGCACGTCGAGCTAAAAACATGAAATTTGGTATACAAGTCATTCACAGCAGAATAAAATGAACTAGCTATGGAACCCCCTCAAATCCCCCCAGGCCCCCCCTGCCCCCCCCCCCCCCCCCCTATTCCCGCTCCATGAGGTTGATACCCGTAAAATTCTTGTTGATCGTATTGGAAGTATGCATTGTGGTACACCAGTCATTCTTAGCAGTAGAAATTAAACCAGCCACGGATCCCCATGCAATACCACCACAGCCTCCTTCCTCCCCCCCCCCCTTCCTTCCTATGCTTCTCCACAAGGCCGACGGAAGTTTTAGGCACATAATTAAAAAAAAACACCTACTTAAACGCATGCTGATAATTCATAATCATTCGTTCCGTTCCGACCCTTGTCATCCCTGTGCAAAGTGAATAGCAAGTTGCTCACGCACTATCTGCGTTGTTAAGCTGCGCTGCCTGACAAATCAACCTTTTCCCCCTAAGCAGTAAGTGGACCGTGCCCACTTCGGGGGGAGGGGGGGGGGGGGGCTGGCCGATATTTATATGTTGCTGAAACTAGAGTAGTGCGCTAGTAAAACATTCTTCGGCGGCGGCGCTGGCGAAGATCGCCGCGTCCACATTCAAAGGGCAGTGGCGGCAGTTTTTTTTTATTCTTACTTGTTGTAAGCCATCTGATGGTACTACACGTGCACAAGGAGACACAGATGCGGGTATCAGAAAATATTTGTCCAGCATGCTGAACATAGGTCAGCAAGTTTTGGGAAGCTTTTATCTGGAGACAGAAAATGATGAGATGGCAAGCTGTAAGTTGCAACATGTTTAATTTAAGTAAATAATAATAAAATATAAACAAATAATGTCTAGTTTAGGTTTTGTTTTGGTTTAAGCCCCCCCCCCCCCCCCCCCACTGGGTATTAAAGCCTTACAACAGCCGTACCACTGATTATTTGTTTCCGTCGGGCCTGCTTTTCCATGAAGCAGCAATGACCAACAAATTCTTTCTGAACGTACTGAAAACGTGCATTGTTGCAGTAGAAATCGAACTACACACCGAACCTCATGAGATACCTCCCGGTGCTTCCCTGTGTCCTCTCCATGAGACAGATGATCAACAAATTCTAGTTCCATTTGTACTGCTAAGAATGAGTTATGTACCATTTTGTTGATCAATAACCTCGGTGAGTGTGGTGGGGGACAGGAAGGGGCGTTAGGGGGGTATCTCGAGGGATTCCATCGCTAGCTCGATTTAAAAGCTAAGAATTGACTTTGTGTACCAAATTTCATGGCTTTTAGCTTGATGTTCATGATTAGCCCAAATTCTGGCCCGTAACTGCTGTACTAAATCTGGAGTTCGAACCAATGAACCGATGATAGAGTTTTACAGCTTAAAACATAAGTATGAAGAAGGCTTATATTCTTTTGAACGCTATTTTAATGTGACTACAATTATTGTTGTTCTTGTTGTTGTGGAAATTTTGCTCTCACCTAGAAATCGAACCAAAGAAACGATTTTCAATTTTATAGCTTAAAATGGAGTATTAAAAAGGCTATCTTATGACAGTTATTTTAAGGTGATTACAGTATTCGTTTCTGTGTTATTCTTGCAGAAACAAGAAAAAATAATAATGGATATTAGTATTAAAAAACGCTTAGCATATAAAATACGGATGTAAGCGTTAAAAAAACTTAAAGCCTTAAATGAAAAGATATTACAAAAAGACTGGTAAACCATCAGCATCGCACTAATACGTGTAAAAGAAGCTCCAGCTTGTTTTTTGGGATGCTGAGATTCTTTTGCACGTATTAGTGCGACGCTGATGGCTTAATGTCTTTTTCTAATATCTGTTCCTTTAGGGCTTTAAGTTTTTTTTAAGGCTTACATCCGTATTTTACACGCTTAAGCGGTTTTTAATACTAATATATCAATGTTTGAGTTGTGAACAAAGATTTCAACGCCAAAAAGATGCCTCAACATCGTTGATTCCGTGCTGATAACTTATTTTACTTAATACTATCGAATTTCGCTGAGATAACCGCAACAAACGTAATGACCATGCAATATGCAATATCACACCAAATCTCCACAAGGGTTAAGGGGCCCACCAAGTTTTCGTAAGTTGTCGTAACTTTCGTAAGTTTCTTTTCCCAACCTTTTCCACTCAATCTTACGTAACTAATCGGTTCGGACCACAAACCTGGTGGCAGCCGTTCAGGCTCTTATATCACTACTTTTTATGGCGAAAACTTGGTGGGCCTCTTTACACGTGTGGATTTTGGTTTGTTATTTTGTAGAGTGTCGACAATTTTGCAGTTTATGCAGTTAGGCATTAATTATTTCACTGTCGGTGCACCTACGCATTCCCGTGCGTTAGAAGCTGCAAACAAGGCCAAATTTAAGGCACCGTTTATGGAACAAGCCTTTGTCGTTCGCCGAAAGCTATTTCTTGGCTTACCTTTATATGTGAATGCTGTTTAGTCCAATTCTTCGAACCGAATGGGGTAATGCATAAACAAGTATATGTGTTATAAAACAAGTGGCTGCAGCGACTACCTAGTCGCCACCGGTCTTCTGTACACTTGCACTATCGAAAATGTTGAGCCACATTCCTCCACCACGCACTGCAATAACGCTCTCTATTATTTAATGCACGGTAGTGACGTCACGCTAACACATCCCAGTACTAAAAGTGTAGTCGTTTACATACGGTTAATCCGAAAACCCACACGCGTGAGCGTGGGTTAATTTTGAATTTTGAAAACTAGGCTACTGAGAAATACACCTAAACCTACGAGACTTACAAGCGAATAGTGCATTTTATACTCTCATCTTATTTAAACTATTAAAGTAGAAAACAAGGATGCACTAACATTGCATTAGTAATTCGACGTGTCATATGGCAGAATAAAATAAAATGTGTAATTGATGTATGCAGTTGGAACGGCAGACATACCAACAGGACACTACTAAAAAATCTGAATGCGTGGTGTACTGAAGAATAGCTACTATATTGCACATTATATTTAAAAAATTGTCTCGTAACTTTTGCTACTACGATACGGCAAATGAGCCAGAATCTTGTGTGCGACGATGCAATCACTGGCCAGAGAAATTTTCACCGGACACTGTGATTTTTTTTTTTTCAAAAAAAAAAAAAAAAAAACTGAAAGCTACGTTGTTTTTCAGTTACCTGTTCCCTTTGTTCTTGTTCATCAGACTTTTACATTTTTTAAATCTTCGAACACCATATTTTCAGTAAATTCAGCAGGTAATTTGGGCGCGGCGGGGGGGGTGAGTAGGGGAAATCATATTACGCTAAGGGTGGACTACTTTAAATTTATTTACTCTTTTTAGGTGTATTAACAAAAGTTAAAATATTCACACGAAAACTGTGACAAATTCCACATTGAATAACACTGCAATTTCATATGACCAATTTTTGTTAGGCTACTCAATACAAAGTACTTGTTTTATTAGCGTTTTATAATTATCTTTATTATTATCATTTGTAATTTTAAATCTGTGGGTAAAACTAATATCGAACCAATAAAACTTATGTGAGTCTTCCTGTTACGGATTTTTTTTAAAAATTGATAGTCAGTGGCCATTAGGTATCCCGCTCATCCCACCCTGGCTAATCCGCCATTGTGAAAACAGGACATCATTCGCTTTGCTCACTCGTTCAATAGGAAACAACACTACAAATATGCGTAATAAAATACTGTAATATATCGCACCCGAAAAGCAGCGAGGATAGCGCAAGTAATTAACAGCAAAAGTCTATGCGCGCATCGCATTCATTGTACCGTCCAGATTCAAGCATAAAAATTCGGTGTACCACCCAGATCACCGCACAGGTAAGTGACGACTCACTTTGTATTGTTCTGCGCGATAAGAGAGGAGTCCCCTCGATGTCTACGTATAGTCTCTAACCGACCGCAATGTTGCAGAGCTGACTTGCCGAAATGCGCAGTTACTCGCATTTGTCAGTGGCAATTTTTCATTTGAGCGCACACCTTTACGCTGACGTAGGGCTGACGTCATCCACTGATTGTGTACTATCGCACGACGGTTTTTCGCTCAGACACCTCGTTAGAGGTTAGTACACTCAAAACGTCGTAACTAAATTCTATAGAGCATAATACCTTTCGTCCTTGCACACTGCAACGCTCCCACCCACATACTTGAATTTCGTCAGATCAGAATTGAACAAATGTGTCTTGTTTTTGAGATGTCGCTGAACCGATTTTTCTTCACTAGTTTTTTATTCACTCGTTTTATGGGCACAACCCCATTAATTCGATGTGTGACATGTCGAATTAAAAAACATAGTTTTACCTTAAAACACAAACATCGGTAACGGAACATCTCTCCCCTTTGCTCCGACTTCGTACACAGGAAGCTTCTAACCCGAAACTTCCGTTCAGGAATTTACATAAGTCGCATGTAAAAATTCTTAAGTTCATTATGTTTCACAAATGAATTTTACAAACAAAAATAACTCGGTGAGTAAGCTTGACTCGGTGAGTTAGCTTGACTCGGTGAGTTAGCTTGACTCGGTGAGTTAGTTAAACACATATCCGTGAAGAAGATCCGGTAAACCTGAAATAATTGATCGTTTGCTCGAAACGGAACAGTCGAAATATCTCGGGGTGTCAAAATCACACTCGCGCATATACTTTCGCCACCCCTCGATATTTGGACTGTCCGTTCTTGCAAACGATTAATTATAGCAGGTTAACTGTGTCTTCTTCACGGATATCTATTACATAATCTAAAAGTAGTAACCATCACAATTGCCGGTTAAAAATGTGATCCTTTTTAGGCTTAGTTTTAGATTTTAGGCATAATTGCCACCTTTTAAGTCTAATTTTTACCTGTCGTTTTAATTTCGTAAGTAGCAGCTAACCGGGAGAATTTGGTTCGAGAGTAGGCCTATTCATCCATGCAACACGGTGTCGAGGCTACTTTAAATCAAGCTTATGTGTGTCGTTAACGAAATCCTTTTGATTTTACGGTTTCGTGTCTTCCTGTAGTGGGTTAAATGCGACGATGAATTGTTATTATTTCATTGAGTTACGTCGAGACAGCCTTTTAGCTATAACAAAGCAACAATGTTTTAATTTACCGAGGTTTTTATGGTCGATGAATCTAATGGTGAGACCCGTTTGACTCTATCTGGTAACTGTTCTGCAGTTGAAAAAGTTGACGGACAGACGGACAAAGTCGTTGCAATAGTCATCTCAACCTCTTCGGCTGCATAGAAAACTAAAACACGGGGTGAATGAATTTAGGAGAGGTTGTTCGCCCACACAAACATCCTAGGGACAGAATTACTGGTCCAGTCGACCGCAGCTGGAGGGCACTAACGGTTCCATTTGAGATTTTCTGGTCACTTCGTGCTTTTAGGTGAAAAGTACTTCGGAGGCCCATAATGTGACCTGGTACGGTACCTAAAAAATGCTTAGTAAGCATTCGCTACAATGCAAATTTGTTGTATGCCTAAATTTCTCAAATGTAGGCCTAATCACATAAATTTAGGCCTAATCACGCAAATATAGGCCTAACTTCATGTAGAGTGGCAAAATTTTGGTGGTGGAGTGGTAATGATTTTGGTCCAAAACCTAATTGGATGCATACGGGAGCGGGTAAGTAGTCGGAATGGACGAACACTGCAGACTATAGCACCAGATCATAGAAGAAAATGTTGAGATGGAAAAGCAACTTAACGCGAACGCGTCGGCACCCTTTCGTAATAATGCGCCTGCGCTGTAGTGTGTTCATTAATAGCAACGGGCGCACACCGATTGAGCACTTCATCTGTACACGAATAATGGATGTGAATGGACGATTGTGACTTTGTGAGCGCATTTTCCCCCGCAATAAACTTCGGCGTTAATGTAGAACGCTGCACAAGTTACATCGTTAAAATTAGCACAGGGCGATACTTCAATTCTTTCTGTAAACGTCCGTTCAGGTAACGTGTCAAACCATACAATCAATGATTTTCCTTTATTGGTTTAAAAAATTGTTGTTAGCTTTTTACATACGGAGAACGAATTAGTTGCACTGCTGTGATGTTACTGTTTACAGCATCATATTCGATAGTTTACATAGAGCCTGCATCACTGCAAATACATGTGGCAACACAATGAAAGTTAGACAGTAATTCTATCGAAAACACACCATCCAGTTACTTACCGCGATTTACTAGTTACGTAGCTAAAGGCGATTGACGAACTCGGCCAAAACAAGCGACGAACCAATATGGCGGAACTCGCTTCCCGTTAACGAGGCGGGTTGCCATGGAAACGTAAGAGAGTGCGTTGATATGAGCAGACCGGCAGTTTCTTTTCCATCCCAACACTTTCTTCTCCTATGACCAGATGCAGTAATGTTACAGCTGCGACAATGCTTTGGTCCAATAAACAACACAAATCCAGGTGTGTATGACTGTATGTGCAAGGCTGTGATTGCATAAAGATTCACAATTCTGGTGTCGAATCAGGTGACGGGTCAGTCCGCTATGTCAGCCGAGTTGAGCTGATCTCGGCGGTAAAACTCCTGGTATACGGATGACCTTTTGGCGTTGATCCCCTTGCCAGTCCGGATCCGGGTGGTTGGCAGCTGTCGATTATTAAAATGTTGATTTTCCACCAAGTACAATGTACATAATAGCAATTCCAGAAAACCCTTCGATTCAAGACATTTGAAAAAAAAGAAAGAAAAAAATACCAGATGTAATTATGGTTCCAAACCCCTGGACAAAGGTTATACACCATCCCTGTATAATTACATCTAATGGGTGCATAACCTTTGTCCAGGGGTTTGGACCATAATGAAAAACAAAGTATACATGCAACCATTGTATTCAGCTTCCGTAATGAATCTACACACAAAAATAACTAGTGTGAGGTATGTCCGCCATTTGCAGCGATCCATTTGCTTTTAATAAACGTCGCACCGCTTCCGTTGTTTCACGGAATGCATTTGCTCGGCTGCATTCGATCCATAAAACACTGGTCTTCAGTGTCATTCAGTACGTTAGCCATGGTTTATTTACTGCAAAGGAACGAGAAAATAATATATTAATATTAAATAGTTTCAGTTATAAGGCACATCCAACCTCCTTTTCTACCGACCTCTGGACAAAAGTTATGCACCACCCTGTAGTACATTGAATGATTATGGTATGGACGTGGGTGGTCATTGTAGAAGTGTGACAATTGTGACCAAGAGGCGATGGGATGTTTCAACACAGCCAAAAAGCTGCAGTAGTTTATGGCCGGCCCCAACTTGAAGTCTCCCTCACGCCTTCACTGCAGGGTCACACCACGCTCACAAGCTGGAATAGTCGAAGACTCGTATTTCAGTACCCACAATTCGTTGGTGTCTATAGAGCAGCGTCAAGTGACGTCATATGGCTGTAAGAGAGATACCTGCAAGGGGCACTAGATTGAAATGGTGGGTTAAACAACGGCACTTCTAGTCACGCCAGTGCTTTGAGAGTGGATTCCGTAGGCTTAAAAAAACCGTTGTTTTCTCCAATCCCTTATGCTGCTTAGGTTATAATTGGAAAATAAAGATTCCACTTGCTTAAAAATGTCAGCAACTGCCAACAAATCGACAAAAATCGCGCGTTTTAGGCCTAAGAAATCCAGTCTAATAGCATTGGCTTCAGTAAGACGCTCTTCTTTTCCCCCACTAGTGCGCCTTGCATCTAACCCAGTAACTGCCTCCACCATAGAGTTATATACAATAATACTACGTCGTGTCACTGCCCTATTGAAGAATATGACTGTGTGAGGCATCCCATTCAATATAACTCTACACGCTTATATGTCATATTCGAACACAAAAAGTGACGTGTCACACTCCGGTGTTGGGACTACACTAAGAACGCTCCCTCGCTTTATGTCAAAGTATAACGTGAGCACTAAAGTGGCATTACACCTTATCGCAATATACTTACTTCGTTACGGGAGGAGCGTATTCCTATGGAAAAGTGCAGCATCCGGTCTCCGTTGTGCTGCAGTAATCTCGCATGTAGATCAGTGACGTCACACTTTCAACAGTTCAAGCCAAGACCACGCATCTTTAACAGCTGATTCTTGAACACAGTTAAACCATGTTCCGTGTTAGGTTGTAAGGTAGCATGTAAAAGTAGGGTAGGTTTGAGCGCATGGTGTATCGGACCGAGTAAGCTCAATAAATTAAACTAAACTAAACTAAACCATGTCATTTGTAAGCCATCTCGCAAATTAATTGTATCCAACAACCCCTTAGTATCACATTGAACCCCCCCCCCCTCCCAACAACAATTCTAACATATCGCGAGATTTCTCGACTTGGAACACCAAGGCCCCAAGCGCCATTTTTGGCGTTCCAGTCCCCGTCCCAATTCCGTAAAGATGTCTTTCAAGGACCATTTTTGGCTCACCAATTCAAAATTCGTAAGCTAACCCCCCAATGACCAGAGAACGCAATTCGGCGACCCTCCTTCAAGTCCAAGTCGACCAGTCCCGTCCCGTGCTATTCGAGTATTAAAACAGCGTCAACTTTAAAACTGGACCACTACCTTGAGTGGGCTTCATTTTCGGAGAGTGAGTTAGAAACTACTAGTTAATTTCGAAATTTGTTCCCCATCTAAATCGCTGCTCTAGTGTGGGCCATCCGTCATTTAATAACTCCACGCTACAAAATGAACACTCGGCAAGCGTTATAGCGCGAGGGCACGAGCTTGGATGGCAAACGGGAAGAACGCGTGTTGTTACTACGGTGGCTCGTTGGGACACACAACAACTATTTTTCTAAACTCTCATGAAACCGGAACTTCGGCACTCCAACACCGGATAAGACAGACTTACAACACAGAACGCAAAATGGTAAATTGCGCCCGCGCCAGTGGCCATCTTGTTCCAGTTTCATACAAGTTGTGGAAAAAGTTGTTGCGTGTCCCAATAAGCCACCGTACGTTGCGATCACGCAGCTTACAAATGGCAGGCAAACAACACTATAAGGAGAGGAAGGGAGAAAAAATTTCGTGAAGGTAAATTGTGTTAGCTAACATTTGCCATTATAATCTCCAGTTTGTAGAAATACAACGAATTGTTTTGGCAGGTTGGTACAGTGCAATTTTTATTCTTTGAACTCCGCTGTGCCATGTTTCTGCGGTTCTTGGTCAAGCGGTGAACGCTATTCGCGCTAGCAACCCCTCTGTGAAGCTGCCCTGCGACTGTAACTGTGCGCTGAGTGTTGCTTGGGGAGGGGGAGGGGGATATGGAGACAGGTCATAGATACAACGAAAAATCTGCATTCCAAACACATTTTTTTCCCCGGATCACCCACTGGCCTATTTTGCAACACGAAGACGGTCTAGACAGCGACAGACAACACTCTTCAAACTTAAACTTTCATTACATTTTATCTTTTATTTATTTTTTTCTTTCTTCTCTTTTTACTGACATACTTTGCGGGCAGTGTTATCTTCTCCCGCAGCGCTTCAAGCACCATCCTGCCAAGGATGCGTCTCTTGATGCTATCGCCATGGTAACAAACCACGTGACTACCGCCAACCAATGGGCGTCAGATTGAGACAGGCAAAGGCGTGGAGGCAAAGCGCTGCTCAATTCAGCCTCATTTGGAGATCTGGCACAGGCGAGGGCGATACGCTTAACAGTCCCGTCTCGCTTGGAGTAAGCAGTCATGTCGAAAAAAACGGAGAACGTCCTGTTAGAGGACTCGAAAAAGGCGAAAAGATGCGAGGACAACAGCTGACCATTACGTGTAGAAGGTAAGGCATTATCTTCATTTTTTAAAAAAATTATTCATTAGGCCGGGTAAGCAAGTTTTACAATTTTACGGAAATATTCAAGCGATTTTTACTGTTATATTAATAACTGCCTGTTTTAAGGAACCCATTACGTACAAAATTGAGAACCGATGCACGTAAAGATTTCATCCAGGTTTGAAAAAAGATTTTAAAATCTTAAACTTTTGATAGTATTTTTTACAACTACTGCTGTGGAGCAAAATTTGCAACCCGATTTAAATTTGCACCCGACTTAATATTTTCGCCAAAAAGGGGTGGGAATACATTTGGTCTGAACGAAACAAAACAAAACAAAAAAAGTTTGAAAAATGTATAAACTATTTTAATCGCCGCTGTATCCTGATTTTTGTGTATATAACAACGGACCGTGGGAATGAATGAAACTTCGAAACCGAAAAAAAATCGAATTCTAACTCAAAACTGATATACACTTGACTATACAATAAGAGGCCTTTTAAAATCATGTGCAATAAAAAAAAAAGAAAATTTATAGTAAAATTAAATGTGGGCTATTTACCGTTAGCACAATATTTGTGAACACCATTAAACACCAAGGCCTGTAAAAATGTATTTAACCAGTTAAAAAGTTTCGCTGTTTCGTTTAAAGCTCATGAAAACCAATAACCATTAATGACGAATAATACTTTAATACAGAAATTAAATGTACGAAGTTTAGTGGAAATTTAGTATATGCAAGCGCATCGAAGTGTAAAAAACGGAAGTTGTCTGGATCTATTACTCCACGGGAAAAAAAAACGGAAATATTAGTATTAAACGAAGAAACACAATGGAGCTAATATTGTGAACAACTAAAAATGACAAGTGAGGCAGCAATTAATGACGAACAAATTCACTTGGCATCGGAAGTCCAGAAACTTAACTTGGAGTGGCGATTGCGATATTATCGAATTAGCATCGTGGCCTACTGCTCTATACAGTCTCAAGCCAAAGACCCGGGTTCAATTCCAGGACACACTATGGCATGCAATTTTTTGGTCATTCTTAGCTGTTTACAATGTTGGCGCCATTGTGTTTCTTTGTTTAATACTAATATTTCCGTTTTTTGTTCGTGTAATAATATAAATTGCTTGTCGCATCAATACGTTAAATGGTAAAAACATTAATTAGATGACAGTACAAATAACATACACAGCTAACTCGTCCTTAACACAGCTAATTTATTACGCTAACGAGCCTAACTCGTCTTTAATACGTCAAAATGGTAAAAACATGAATTAGATAAGAGTACAATAAATATACACAGCTAATTTATTACGCTTATACTCGTCTTTAATACGTTATAATGGCAAAAACATGAATTAGCTTGCTTGACAGTACAAATGCACAGTCAGTGTATTATGCGTACTCGTCCTTGCTACGTTAAAATGGTAAAAACATGAATAAGATTCATGTACATATAGGCCTAAATGCACACAGCTAATTTATTACGCCTACTCGTACTCGTCCTTAATGCGTTAAAATGGTAAAAACCTTAGCTGAATTAGATGACAGTACAAATACGCACATCTAATTTATTACGCTTACTCGTTCTTAATACGTTAAAATGTTAAAATATGAATTAGATGACAGCACAAATAAATACAAACGGCTAATTTATTATGCTTAAATGTCCTGAATATGTTAAAATGGCAAAAACCTGCATTAGATGACTGTACAAATAAATATACACGGCTTATTTATTATGCTTACTCGTTCTTAATACGTCAGGATCGTAAAAACATGAATTAGATATCAGTACAAATAAATACACACAGCTAGCCTAATTTATTATGCTTGCCGGTCCTTAATACGGTTAAAATGGTAAAAACATGAATTAGATGAAAGATACACAGCCAATTTATTATGCTTACTTGTCCTTGATACGTTGAAATGGTAACACATGAATTAGATCACGGCGTAAATAAATATACACAGCTAATAATCAATAATGATAAGTTTTGATTTTTGGGCTCAAAAGAACTTTTTGGAGAATATAATTGAAACTGGCTTACAAATTGAATAAGTTCGCACATTACAAAAGTCTTGACTAAGACGAAGAGAAACGAAGCTGCAGATACGTGGACAATGCTGGCTGATTTGCTGCAGTCCCCAAATGCTACGACGGGAGCACATTTAAATAAGTTATGCTATATACGCAACAATTTTTAATTGTTCCTTTTTCGCATTTATTTAGAAGTGCTGGAAACGGAAGAAATTATTTTAGAAGTGAGCATGGTAAAAGAAAAAAAATGGGTACAGCAGTTTGGTTTCCCATGGACTAAACACTTTAGTAACATTGAAACAGAAATAGAAAGGAGGTGCACGAAGCACCCACCCACTACACACACAACTACAGTAACATTGTGGCATCAAAATCTAACACGAAAGAATTGTGCTACTTTCATTTTTAAAACCTCGATTCGGTTAAACGTAAAACAAACTCGTTTTTGTTTACTAATTACAAATTAACTCTCATTACTTTTTAATTAGAGAAAATCCTCCATTTCATAGTTTTCAATTTAAAAAATAAAAAAAGAAAACATTATAACTACGACCGTAAATTGCATTTAAGTCTACAAGTTAACAAATTTTAAGAAACTGAAAGACACACTGTTAAAAAATAATACTCAATCTGCTCTGTTTAATGTGCCCAACAAAATGTCTCCGCCCTCTGTAACTGCAGCTTACACACAGCTTACAAACTAACAAGCTGCTGCAGCAGCTTACCTAGCCCCATCGGTGTCCCGTACACTTCACCGCCACTTTTTAAACGAAAATGTTGAGGCGCACACCTCTATCACGCACTGCAACAGTGCTCTCTATTACATAACGTAAAGGTAGTAACCATCACAATTGCCGGTTAAAAGTGTGTTAGCTTTGAGTCCTAGTTTTAGATTTTAGGCCTAATTGTCAGCCTTTAGTCCTAATTTTTGCATGCCGTTTTAATTTCGTAAGTAGCAGCTTACAAAGAATTGGGTTCGAGAGTAGACCTATTAATTTATGCAAAACGGTATCGAGAGTTTTTTTAATGAAGCTAATGTGTTTCGTTAACGAAATCTTTTTGTTTTTACGGTTGCGTGTCTTCCATTTCATTGAGCTATACGTTGAGACAGCTTAGTACACATAACGAAGCTATAGTGTTTTAATTTGCCGTGTTTTTTTAATGTCCACTTGACTACCACTGCAAAAGGCGACGGACGAACAAAGCCTTTGCTGTAGTCTTCCCAGCAGATTTGGCTGTATAGACGACTAACAAAGAGCAGGAGCAATGAAGCCGTATTCGTTGAGGAGCTCGCACCAAGAGCCAGTCGGTTAGATAGCTACAACTGGCACTGTAGCAAAAAAACAATGGCGTCTTTAGTCAAGCAATTTCTGTGCGATCCTCCACATCAAGAACGACGCCAAAGTTCCATTTACTTACCGTTAGTCAATCCCTTGCCAAAAATCCGTTTTAAAAAATGTGGCGTCTATGAGATTTTCTGTTGAACAATGTGAACTATATTTATTAGCATCCTGCGATTAAATGATCGATGCGCGCTTACAAATAAATCTAGCCGTTTTACCTGTGTGCCTGCATGTACTCATTTTAATCGTGTGCTAATAATTACCATGAGATCAAAAATCTAAAGAACTAACACGATAAAAATATAAAATTTTTTATGCCAATAGATCGCCGAAGAAAATTACAAGATACTACCCTAAATAACTATAAAGTAAGATGTTGAAATACGGAAATCCTTCCGGCCCAATTTTTGGATTCATGCTGTTCCGTCTACTACGCCCAATGCCAACTGAGATAGTAGCTGCGTATCTCGCATTTGGCCTTGCGTTACTACGCAGAGTCTCGCGAAAACGGTGCGATGGTAACATGCGCATGTGGAGATCGGCGCATGGCTGTTATAAGGCAGGCGGAGTGTACCTTTAAGGCTAAAAATGCGCGATATTTTTTATTTGTCAGCAGCAGCTTACAATTTTCAGAAAATGGTATCCTTTCTTTTCTGATTTAAAGCCTTAATGCATGTTTTGCAGCGGAAGGGATTGGGCATTTAGCAATTGTTGTTAGGGGGTGTCTGGGTGGCTTTACTGACGGGTTCAGCCACGCGAAGTGACTAAAACGAGCTGAGTAGTCTACTGAAAGTAACGTTGATTTGTCAAATCTTTACGTTGTGAAACATGGGTGCCAGACAATTCGGTTCCCGACGATTTGGTCCCCAACAATTCGTTTCCAACAAAATAAACACCGCCTATACGATAATTGGGTATCAGGTTAAAAAAAAAAAAAATCCTCAAGTTAAAAAAAATTAAAATGCCGGTTAAACACTCAGGACCAGCTGACGACAACATTGACCCAAGTTACGTTATATTAATCTTTAAAATGTAAGTGACATTTAAGTGTACTGACATTTTGACATTTGGTGCACGGACTTTTTCGTGTAAAATTAAGTACACACACAGAGTTTCACTCTTCATATTACCAGGCAGTGAGTGTCTGGCAGTTCTGATTGGGGAGGCTTTAGGTTGGTTTATCGTACCAGCGCAAAGCCCCACCCCCGCTTCTGATTACATTGGGGCTTATAGCTTATATACTAGCGATAATAATTTGGTATTTGTTAGTACCATGCTAGTACTTCATGACGCTCAACATATCTGCATTTATTTTTTTTTTAAATGCTTACCCATCTGGAAAGTTAATTTTTTTTCCTTGCGGGACCGAATTTTCATAGGATTATACTTTGTACGGGGCCACATTCTCGTACTGCCTATACTTTGCGGACCGAATTGTCGTTGATCCGTGAAAGATATATTAAAGTTGTAATCGGAAAATGAGAAGTTCCATGAGCCTAAAATTGCAGCAGATGCTACCAAATAATAATAATAATAAAAATTAGCATATTTAGGCTGCACAAAATTAGCTTGACTAAAAACGCCCATTTTGGTTTTTTTTTTTACCTTCCGTTCCCTTTGCAGTTAGTTAATCGACTGTCACCAGATGAGAGATCCGTAGCGAATATGGTGTCATTCCTTCAGGCCGCCGGAATTGCATCGACACGGAGTCACGTTAATTCTGGGATTTTCTTACATGCTGACGCGTGTGTGGGATCCGGTTTTACATTAACTCCGGATTCCTAATTTGTTTTAAAAGTCTGAAATAATCCGTACTTGTGGTAACATGGAGTTACCGTAACTCTTGATTTTTGTGAAACACGGACGCCTGCAAGGGAACCGGAATTACCAAAAATAACAACCCTGTCTCGCTCGCGCAGCCGCGCTCGCTGCGGCTGTACATATAACGTCAGAAACCGCAACCACATTATTGTAAATTAAAGAAGAGTTAGGGTATCTCCGTGTTACCACAATTCCGGATTATTTCACTGAACACCAGTGAAATCGTGTTGTGACAACACACGACTATAGATTACAGGTGCATATTCACCAAACAACAGTCTGCAGGATCTAGGCCGTCTACCATTATTTACTTCTATGTAGCACTTGATTTCAACAAGCGAAGGAATGCGCAAATAAATTTCTTTTTACACAACAGGCAAGCCACGTGCCTCTTTAATTATTGTATGTAAAGTTGGTGCGTCCACGTGAACCAGGGAACAAGCGGTCGAGGTTAGCGATATCATTGTCACTAGATGGCGCCAATCTAGCTGTTCAAAATCTACATTTCAAAACGGTCGATAGCTGGGGGAAAAAAGCTCCCGCGGTATCGTGAGGCCTAACTTTACCGCTCGCTCCCTGGTGCACGTGGCCCCGCAAACTGTACACTCAATAATTAAGGAGGCACGTGGCTTGTTTGTTGTGTAAAAAGAAATTTATTTTTTCGCGTTCTTTCGCCTGTTGAAAGTAAGGGCTCGACAGAACTAGATAGCGGTAAATGGCTGTAGATGCTGCAGTTTGTCATTGGGTGGCAATCCCCCTTTAAGTTTATTAGCTATCGCATCTTAGGGCGCGGTTACACAACGACTCGCCTTCGCATTCTCACAGCTAAAAGCTAGAAATTATCCGAAATTCCAACATGGTGGTAGTTTTAGCTAGAAAAGAATTAAAAATATTAAAGAATTGAAAACATTCTTTTAATTAATTAATAGAAACGAAGTCTTTTAAATTAGTGCTAAGGAGCATCTACATTCTACAATAACGTAACTGGTGAACGTTTTACAAATTCGCTAAGCACACCCCAGAATCCTATTATTTGCGAAAAGCTTGTGAAAGGATTCATATTAACATTCATGGAATTAACCATTTCTTCTTGTTTTATTTTAAAATTCATTTATTTGTTTTGTTTAATTTACATAGATATTTTTTTTGTATTTGGGTGGAACTTTAAAACAGAATCAGGTCCATATTCCATTCCGATTCCAATATACCTGAATTGGTTTGCGTAAACAATTGATTCACGCACTCTTGACGGGTTTACCAGTTCAAAACATTTTGGCCGGGTTTTAAACGTTTAGGTTGTAGGGATTTACAGAATTTACGGATTTCAAAAAAATTACAGGTTTCGATCGGATTTGCAGGACTTAACGTATTTTAATATGCTTTGAAATTTAAGAAGGACTTTCTTTGGCTATGAATTTTAACAAATTCCATAATTTCAAAAATTTTAATTGAATACGTATGCTGTCGATTTGAAGCATCTCAAAAACGCCAAAATGAAAAAGGGCTTTGGTTAGCTGTCAAAAGTATGTTAAAATTAATACTTTTTTTTGGAAAACGTCGTTGACGCAGCTAAAAAAAAAAGAGCTTGAAAATATGTAAAAAAAAAAAAAAATACCAGCTGTCGTAGCATCTGGGGACTGCAGTTAACACCAGTGGGCAGCCATCTTGCCATATGATAACACATAAACTTTTTTCTTTTTTTTTTTCGTGTAGAAGGGTACTTGGTCTTCCCTGAAGTCCAAGGACGCTACAGCGGGTGTTTGTTTATTTCATTTACCTTTTTACTGCAGTTTCAGTTCTCTTTACTAAAGATTTTATTTTCCGTTTGGTAAAGTAACGGCGCGTAAAAGGCCCAGCTTAAAATAGGAGGAGCGATTTGAGCAGTGATTACATAACTCCAGGGTTTCAAAACAACCCAGAAATAGCAATGTTTATTGATTATTTCATTATTCACTTGTTGCCGTTTGGCATCGACCCAGAAACGTTTGTCACCCTGTTCTTCAAACAGTTAAGCACTTAAAGAGGACGTGCCCAGAGCGGACGGTACTCATAGAGGACGCTTGACAGTGGGCAGAGCGGACACTTTCCTTCCAAGAATGGAATAGGAGAGAAAACCTCTGGCACCTCTTGCAGCGCGCAATCTGAATTGTGGGGGCGGGGCAGGGACGGCGTGCTTCGTGCGGGAATGATAACCATCGTAAAGCCTCCCCAATCAGAACTTCCGGAAACTTACTGCCGGAATACATGAAGAATGAAACTCCTGGTTTTGTGCCGGTAACCACAACACCTTTGGTGCGTGGAGGAACGTGTTCTCTCCACCCACGATCCGTCTGCTCTAGTCTGTAGATTTTAAGTGTCCACTCTGGCTGCGTTCGCATTTGCCGCGAAACGTTTCAAACAATTACTCTTAAAGGTACATTCCTGCTTGTCCTACAACAAGCACGCGCAGATCTCGATCCGTGCTTGTTACCATCGCGCCGTTTCGCGAGACTCGGCGTACTAATACAAGGCCAACTGAGATAGCAGCTGCGTTCGAGGAACGCAGCTACTACCTTAGCTGGCCTTGGGCCTAGTAGACGAAACGAAACACCATCAACGCAAAAATCGTGCCATTACAAACCGGAAAGATTTTCGTATTTTAACATCACACTTTATAATTTTTTAGGCTAGTATCTTATAATTATTCTTCGGTGAGCTATTGACATAAATAATTCTAATGTTTATCTCATTAATCTTTTAGATATTTGATCTCATGGCAATTATTAGTAAACGATTAAAAATTATTAAAACGCATTTTTAGCGAGGAAAAGACTAACGGGAAGTAAATATATCTTTAAGGCCGTACTTGATGTGGAGGAGCGAGAAAAATGGCGTTGGGAGAAATGTACCTTTAAAATCCAAGATCATTAATATTAAAGAAGGGGAAAGACAACATCCCCAGCAGGATGTAGGAAAGTTGTCTGAGCAATCCACCCCCCTTTATCATTGTTCCTGAACTCCCACTAGCTCTGTCAGTGAGGCTGTCAACGCAGTACTTTTCGTATTGCTTGTTTACATCTGTCACATCAACCCAGACGTTTATTTCCGTTTACGAACTGCTACCACCGTTGTCTTATCGACGCAGCGGGGTTTACCTCAAAGTAAACAGGAGATAAGCCCGAGAGATCTATCCATTAATCACCAAAGATCAATAGTTCATCATCTGCATTTACTTATTACGTCTCAAGGTTGGCTTTTGGACATGGAGTTGTTGCGAGGCGGCCTAGTCTATTATTTCGCTGGTATAAGAACGGCTAGTGGGAGTGTTAACTTACGGAAAGCTGTGTTGCCCGGCAAAAATAAAAAAAGACAATTTTTTTTTTAAGGATACAAAACATAACAAAAATTGTTATAATTGTTCAGTAAACTTTTAAACACTGACGTACAAAAAAAAGTAACGTTTTTATTATAAGGTTAAACCAGTATCGTGCATCAGCATCAATTGTGACACCATCAAAAGCGAACCTGGCATGGTTCGTACGGTCGCACGTTTGTTCTTGGCAGTAGTAGTGCCAGAACATATTGTTCAGAAAATGTCGGCTGTTTTTCTTAGCCTTTTTTTTCAGCATGAGAAGTCGTCAAACCCTAATTGTGACTAAATTCTGTCTTTTTAACTAATTTTATTTCCAAATTAAAAGGACATTCCTCCCAGCGCTATTTTTCTCGATCCTCCACATCAAATACAGGTCCCAAAGTTTTATTTACTGACCTTTATTCTTTCCCTAGCTAAAAATCCGTTTTAAAATGTGGTGTCTAGGAGATTTTCTGTTCAATATTGATAACTTGATTTAAGTGAGTCCCGCACTTATACGATCCTTTGCGCACTTACAATAATCATGACGTCTCATCTCTGTGTGTGCATGTACTAATTTGCTAATAATTACCATGAGATAAAAAATCTAAAAGACTAATGCGGTAAAAATTAAAATTAATTATTCCAATAGATTGCCGAAGCAAAATTATAAGACACTGGCCTAGAAAATTATAAATTATAAATTTTAGGGCATTTCAGGGAAATTTCGGAGGAAATTCATCCGAAATTTAAGATATGACAATTAAGAAATTAATTAGGAAATTAAAGACGTGACATAAATTGAGGAGCTGTCGCGAAAAACTCCACTCAATTGACATAAGTTGAGGAGCCTACTCCACTTAATGTTATTTTGAGATAAAGCAAAAAACGTGAGCCTAACAGTATCAACAAAGTTGCTTGTGACATATGATTGCAAGGTAGTACGTGGGTGACAATTTGAAAATATTTGGTCGCTAATTAAGGTTCAGCATGCAAATGTGTTTGGGACTTGGCTGGTTTTGCTCAAAAATACATGGATTTTGCTGGTTTTGCTGAATATTTCATAATATAGCTGGTTTTGCTTGCCAAAAATCACAGTATAGCTGTGAGTGCAAACGGCTGATTTTGCTCGAAAAGGCACGACGGACTTGGCTGGTTTTGAACGAAACGCAACATTTTCCGCGCATTTTAGAGGTGAATATGGATGGTTTTGAAACAAAAAAGGTTTTGGCGAATGGTAGCCATGTAAAGCTCTGTCAAAAGACGCGCCACTTTACAAAGGAGCTAAAGTGAAGTTGGCTGCTTTTGTTTGACAACTCCTCAATTAGACATCATACTTTGAAACTTGACACTTAATGATATTTAAAGCACGCAGCTCGGTCTTTCAGTTGATGGTTACCATGGTTCCTAATATCTGTAAAGGCGATACGCTCGCTTCGGCACAGCATGCGAGCCACGTTATCCGAAATTTTCAAAAACTGCCGTTTGGCGTGCTGAAAGCACACTCTACAAACTGTACTCGTAGCGTTGATTAGTGTAAGCGATACGCACAGAAACTTGGTTTTCTTCTCAACGTAAAATTTCAGGTGTTGGGCGCGCAGCATAAATGAACATTTATTTAATTTTACGGTAACGGTCACTCTCCTTGAAGTTTTCGAACGATTTCTTGCTAGAGGTGAAAGGATCGTTTAATAGATTTTTAATGATAATTGAAAACACCGCAGTGCAATACGCAGTGCAGTAAATACAGTACAGTTCCGGTAAAAAAAAAACCGCCCTTTTTCGTTATATCGAGGGTCGTAATAACAACCATGGAGAAATTCAGCTATCTCGAAAACTACTCGACGGATTTTCATGAAACAAAGACTGAAATGCTTATTAGATTGTCTACTGTATTTCTACCCTTATTAAATACTACGTTAACTGACTGAAAATAATTGGCCGAGCGAGAAAATTTTAATGGTATCTGATAATATCTCGAAAACCAGTGGAAGGATTTTCATGAAACAAAGACTGAGTTGCATATTATATTTTTCAGCTGAATATTGCATGTCATACGTATAGAAATATAGCATTATCATAACAATTAATCCAGTTTTTGATTTATTCAGTTCTATCCAGTAATTTATGAGATACATTATTAGTTATTAACTTGTGTTGCTCGCTCGGCCAATCATATTAATGGCTACTTACCATTACATGTAATACGAATATGAATATAGCTGATATCATAATAAGCAATCCTGTTTTTGTTTCATTCAATTCTGTTCAGTAGTTTTCGAGATATCAACATTTTCGTTCAGTCACATACATTAATCCTGCAACTTCTTCCGTATAACGAAGACGTTTTTATTTTACCTTGGTTCTTCATCTGCTTGAATTTAACAAAATTTGTCTGATTTCGGTGTCCAGTGCACAAAGAGGTGCGTAGCATCAAGTCATTGTTGTAAATTTTAATAATTTGCCGGCATTGTAATGTTTCACGTTTAAAACGCGGGTCACGAGTTACTTCCATAAGTCAATTCAGCTGTTCTTTTTACGGCGTGCTCGCAGCGCAACTGGTAACAGAATTGGAAGGCAGTTGGATAACTCGTCGAGTCTCTCTGGTCCAGCCTTTATAGGTATTGGGATACCGTGATAGTTGCACACTAAATTCAGCAAATACACCAACGATACGCGTCGTCATGGCTTTATTTTTACCTTCTCGGGCTAAACAATTTGTCGTATTATTTTGTTCTGAGCCAGCAAATTCAAATCATGTAAAAGTAGTGATATCCACCCAAAACCAAAAAAGTTAGCCAGAAACGTCAAATGGCCACAGTGCGTATCGTACAAAAAGGCCGAGTGTTCACAGACGGGAAAGTTGGTGGTAGCTTTTCTTGGTTATCACTATACCTTCGAATGTGGACGTGTCACGTAATTTGGAAACTAGAGCCGGACCGTGACAAGATGGAATGGGCGAGTCAACACCCAAATTAGGGAGGGTAGGTAGAAAACTGTGGGGAAGAGAGACTGCTTACCACTCCTAAGTCGATGTGCCGTACCACCTCGACGTGACAGATGAATTTTTAAAAGGATTATGGGAGAGGAGATATAAAAAACAATCACTCGAATTGATTAATTTCCATCGCGTTTTTGAGCGTGGGGCAGGCATCGAATTGGGTTTTTTTTTTCTGAACACACACTCAGAAGTAGTTGAGTGAACACAACGCAACTCTGCGTGCAAAGTTGGTTCAAACATTTGTTGCATGGTAACATTAAATTGCAAGAAAATACACATATTTTGCTTAATGAGCAGACTGGGGTTCAAAGGGTTTTAGCGGCAGACTGGGATTATGATTAAACAAAGCAATCTGCAATAATGCCGGCTAATCAACTGTACCCTGGAACGACAATGACAACATATAAGCGCTCTAACAATTAGACACAAACACAACATTGCTTCAATAATGCTGACTATTACAGCCGAGTTGAAAGTTTTAAAGTTGGTTGAGTAACAATCACTGCATGCACGATCGTTACGGCGGGCTTTTCGTGCTATGGTATCAAAACGGAGAAACAGGAAATTCAGCCACACTGCGTCGCCCTCCACTGAAAACGTTATTTACTTCCTTAAGAAAACAAAACACCAGGGATTCCAAAGGTAGGGGAGCAGGAGTGGGGGGAAGGTTTCAAACCACACAATGGGAGAATACGCGGGGGGGGGGGGGGGGGGAGCAGGGCGGGGAACAGGGGAGGGGACAGAGTGTACCAGGGGAGGGGCCTGCAGGCGGGTATCTGACCACAATGAAGAATGTGGGGGAGGGGGTGAATGGCGGCTCGAAGTGGGGAGGGTTCGCCAACAGTTTTCAATTCATGCTCCCCAGTAAAGTATTTTGCTCATGCATGTGGAAATCAGCTAGACCACAACTAATAACAGTAAATTTAATAAAATTAAGCACTAAATTGCAAGCAAAAGTGTGCCGTACAAAAAAGGGTTATATGATTGAATACACTTGTTAAAATGTACACGGATAAAAATTGGTGATTGTTAATTGAAATAAGCAAAGGTACAATTGAGAAAATTGCATCTGTTTTAAGTTGTTGTGCTTTACCAATTAAATTATTGCAATAACGTGAATTTAGTAGGTCAGTGCATTCGATATTCAACCTGCTTAACCAAAAGGCAAGCCCCAAATCACTCAACCTAAAAATAGCTGTTTAAGAGATACCTGCCGTTACCATTCGCTGCTGTTGTTGGCTATTAATTACTTCATTAAATAAACACTGAAGTAGTAATTTAAGGCAGGAAAACAGGCCCTTAGACAACTTGCTTGAGGCTAAAGGAAGATTATTTTATTTTCTGAAACTCACTTTTGTCTTTTTGTGAGAGCAAATTTTAGCAACCGTAGGATAGGGTCATGCTATTGCGGAGTTTAAAGGGAGCAAAATACTCCGTTGCTCCCAGGTATAATTCAAGATCTGAGTGCGTGCGCCAGGTAAGAGCTTATCGATTAACTCCGCACGGACACTCGCGTCGACTGGTGAATTAAGTTCCGTTTAACAGGCACGTTTTGGGAAGAAGGGTAAAAAAATAAACAAGGTTACGTATCGAAACATCGACTATGCAATAAACATGCTGAAGCAAGCGTCGTAGTAGTAGTTCGAGGGATTCTATACCACGCGCCATGGCTGTTTGCTGTGACGTGCATATCACGTGACTGGGCTAGTCCAATCAGACGGCCAAACAGCCGTTGTTCTCGTTCGTCATTGGCTAAATCATGGTGACGTCACAGCAAACAGCCATTGCGCATGGTTTAGCTTTTCTTTTTTGTGTATTCACAACGTTGTGTTGAGTTCACTAAGTTGTAGACGTACGAAACTATACTCCAGTCATATATTCGTTGGTTTAGATGAACTGGATTGGTGTTTTTAAAATTTACCTCGACTACCAGAGACGACGCTAGAATCACTTTACTGGGGAGGCGGCAGTAGGGCAGCAATTTTAGCCAGGGGGGCGAATCGAAAAATTCTACTTTAGCGCCCCCCCCTCCACCCCCCAAAAAAAATAATAGTAACACTCTTGCAATTCTTGCACCGAACGTTCTTAACTGCTTCATATCCCATTTTTTGGGGGGATATTTTTAAATCCAGGTGGAAAAAAAGATATTTCAACTCTCACATTAACAACTGGCCTCTATTGATGTAACCTCAATTCCTTCCTGTAGCTGTGAAAGAAACTAACGTAGTTTTCTTAATAAATAACCAGAATTTTCTTCGTTTATACGTTTGATTTTGATCTGATGGGAGGAGGGGCGCCAGGGAGGGCGGCCAAAAATGTAATGGGGCGAGCGTCCTCACCCCCTTCGGACCCCACCTTAGCGTCGTCCCTGGCGACTACTATATTTAGTGTCGGGTGGACAACAAGTTAACAACCTACTCCTCCTTTCCCTCAGTCCTCCTCCTAACCCCTCCCCTTCCCCACGTCACATCACCGCTATATGAATATTACAAGATTTAAACGACTTTTATTCGCAATCTTGATTTTAAATTGTTTCTTTTTGCAGATCTCCTGACCCCGGTCATGCCCTAACATGGTCATGGCGTGGGTGGTGCGACGCCGGCTCCTCTACCTCCTGGCGTTCGCTTTCATCCTGTCGGCCTACCTGAGTTTCGTCCACCTTGTCCATCTGGCCGTGGTGACAGCCAGCAGAGCACAAGCCCTATCTGCAGCCAACCGAGCCCCATTGCAGGTGAGGGAACAGGAATGATGCAGATTATTAAAAAAATATATATAAATAAATAAATAAACCGAGATGTTCAGTAAATTAGACAGTAAAATGGCGATGTATCTGTAGTGTAATAGGCGCTTCTCCGCTTCATCCTAGCCCCCCCCCCCCCCCCCCCCCCCCCCCCCCCGTATAACGTTAGTTGGGGTTGCTTTATACAACTTGCGACGGGTGACTGTTAGGGCGCGTTTACGCAGCGACTCGCCTTTGCATTCTCGCAATTCGAACTCTATCGCGATGGCAAAGGTGACATTGCCATGGTAACAGCGCTAAATGGATTAGCTAAATCCGACATCGTTTGAGTAAATACTTGCAGTCTTATAATCCGTGCCAATAATATAAAGAATTCCTCATGACGAAACAATTTTCCCAAACTCTTCTGAACTCACGTTATTTGCTGTTCTCGTTGCGAAGCGGCAGACATAAAACCGCCGCCATGTTGGAACTTGAGGTGATTTCTAGCTTCTAGCTGCGAGAATGCAAAAGCTAGTGGTTGCGTAAACGTGCCCTTAGGGTGCGTTCACGCAACGACTCGCCTTTGCAATCTCGCTGCTGAAATTTAATCGCGATGGGAGATGTGTCGTTGCTATACCATGGCATAGCAACCTTTCCTGGTTTAGCAAAATGCTTAGAGTCTTCTAATTCGTGACAGTAAGATAAGGACTTCCTCCTGACGAAACAATTTTTCCAATCGCTTCTAAACTCAATTACTGACTCGTTTCGATGCGAGCTGGCAGAGCTAAAACCGCCGCCATGTTGGAATTTCAGATAATTTCAAGCTTCTAGCTGCGAGAATGCAAAGGCGAGTCGTTGCGTGAACGGCTAAACGCGCCGAGGGCTGGTTTACGCAACTACAATTTTCTCGATTACTAGCCTTCACTTGGTTAATACTAAATCTGATGGCTGCTTCTCGCCTTTACCGAAGAATGTGGCTTTCAAGTTGCCTATGCGTAGCAACCATGGCAACAACGCGGACGCAAATCTCCTCCTCGTACCTCGCGACACGACGTACGAAGCGTACAACATGACAGCGTCGATTTATGACAACTAGAAAACAATTTTTACTGCTGTATAAAACGACGACGGACAGATTTCTGAATGCCGGTATTCGATGATCTGTCCCCGTTAATGGACGCCATGTCGGAGTCTGAATTGTCGCTGCGAGTAGCTATTTATTCTGCCGTCGTTTGGTCACTGCTAGAAGCTGTTCTTTCAGCAGAATAGCACATTTTGGAAATAGCGTGAACTGGCAACAATGTTGTAGCAATGTTTAAAATGACTGCTGCACTTTGTTTTTTTTATTCGTGTTGTTTACCGCATTCATTTAACTGAAATTGGAAAATAAATCGTAAATAAATAATGGTTGCCTAGCAAATAGCGTTCGGCGAGCGAGAAGGTCTCGTTGCGTAAACATGCCCTTATATTTGACAGCGAAGAGCAGTTACCTGGAAACGTTCCAATTTTTGTGTTTTGACTTCCCCCCTCTCGGGGGGTCGGTGATATAAAACCAATCTGAATCATCGATTTATATCTAATAAAATTTATATTTAATAAAAATATCATAGAAAAAATATCAACGAAAAAGTCATCGATTTAAATCAATTTTATTGCATTTCGACAATTCACCTGTGTGGACACTAGGAACTAACTTTTTTAGTTATAGAGCAGCGTCAAGTGACGTCTTAATGGCTGCGAGATAGCATCTGGTGGGCGTAGCTACAAGGTGCACTAGATTAAAATGTAAGGGAAAACAACGGCACTTCTAGTCAAGACAGTGCTTTGAGAGCGGTTTTCTTAGGCTTAAAAAAACGTTGTTTTCTCCAACAATAAAAATCGCGTGTTATAGGCTTAAGAAATGCAGTGTGATAGCATTGGCTTCAGTAAGACGACCTTCTTTTCGCCCTCCAGTGCCCCTTGCAGCTAACCCAGTTACTGGCTCCACCATTGGGTTATACACAATAATACTACGTTATGTCACTGCCCTATACCAGCCTGGAGCGTTATGGCAGGGATCTACTACAGTATCGGCCAGATGTTTGGATGGAAAATAGTACACAAGACTGGGATGGGCAATATGGCAATACATCTAACTGGACAATAATATAGCTAAGGTTTCTGATGTTTTATGTATATAGCCGCAGCGATCGAGGCAGGGACGTTAGACGATTTTCCGTTATACGATTTTCGTGTTAGACGATTTTCCGTTATACCGTGAGACTGTGTACGTTCTTCCAATTATGCGATTTTCTAGTTAGACGATTACCCCTCGCTCCATCAGCGTGAGCACTGTTAAACAATGGCGAGATAAAACGAAAGCAGGAAGAGGGGAGGGGGAAAAGATACAACGACAGCGCCAAAAATGAAGCAAACGAAAAATTAACTAAAATTATATATGGACCCTGGCGACGATTTCGGGATTCATTACGGATAGACTATAGAAAAATGGGGTCAAGTTTTGTCTTTTATTTTGCCTGTCTAGAAGGTCGGGACCCAGAATTCAAACTCGGTATTCGTGATGCAGTGTGGAACTGCCTTTAAGGAAAAATTCCTTTGCGTATGTATTTCAACTATCTGGGCTTTTTTTTTTTAAAGATCTTCAGCTTCGCAATATTCGCTAAGGCAAATTAACCAGTCAATAAAATAGAACTAATAACGTTCAATCCATAAAGGAAAAAAAAACCTTGTTTTCTTTCATTACAATTTTTTTTTTATCTTACCTTCTAGGCTCCAACACCTTCAAGGCGCCTTCCGACAGTCACCGGCTACTCTTTGGAGATGCAGTTTCGGACAACACCACGATACTCATGCCCAACTCTCCAGTCACCAGAACCCAGCAATATTCGTTTCAATAACCATTACTGGCAACATCCAACCGGATCGACAGTGTATTTGTATTCAGCTTATTTGGATTACCGTGTGAAAGCCGGAAGTGCCACTTACCCATTCGTCAGAATCCTAGCAATGGCGGAAGGGACTCTGGAACCCAATGTGACAACATCCTTCTGCCAGATTTGGATGTCCGGGCAAAGTCATCCGATCATCACGACTGCGACCGCGACAGAAATCTGGATCGACGCCTGGGATCAGAAAGCTGGATCCAGGAGTTATCGCCCGTACCTTCTGTCTTGTGCCGTATTGGATACCAAAGTGGGGAATTGGGAATATAAGGGAAGTAAACCCATCGGTGTGTCAATTGTGAGCAACCCGTGTGAAACAGCATCTTCTCTTCTGGATCTCAGAGGATCTCCGCCAGTACCTGAAACGCGCAAGAAGGATTTTGCCGTCTGCGTCAAAGGAATGGATTTTCCCAGTGATTTATCTGTGAACTTAGTGGAATGGATAGAACTCAATCGGATACTAGGTGCTCAAATCTTCACATTTTACGTATACAGAATCCACCCGAACATGCGTCGGGTCCTCCAGTGGTACGCAAAGACCGGTTTAGCTCAAGTCGTACCACTAACATTACCAGGATTACAACCAAACTTCGCGAATGAACGGACGAAATTCTTGCGGCGCAACGTCTGGCAGAAACGGCGCAACGAATTAGTGCCTTACAACGACTGTTTTTACAGACACGCTTCAAAATACAAGTTTGTGGTGCCAATAGACATCGATGAGGTTATTGTTCCTTTGCAGTACGATAACTGGACACTCCTGATGAACCATCTTGGGAAAGATGACCCCGATCTGTTGCGTAAACATGCTTCTTTATCGGCACAGCAAGTGTATTTTTTCTCAAACAACCAAGCAGTGCCTAACGTGGACCCGGATTACGCATCCGAGATACCTTCATTTTTACCCATGCTCAAACAGACTCGTAGGGCGGCGGATTTTTCACGAGCTGGTCACGGGGTTAAGAGTTTTATGTTGAGCGACCAGTGCCTCACTGTGTTCAATCACTACGCTCTGGAGCCGCTCCATCCCGGCGTGAAGCGAGACGCCATCTTGCCTACTCGTGACGTGCAGCTCAATCACTATCGCAAGGATTGTCCTCTAAGTGTCAAACAAGATTGTGTGAAATACTCGACTCATACTTACGTTGATCACAGGCTGTGGATTTACAAGGACCGATTGACACCCAGGGTACAGGACGTTTTGAGAGAACTCAATCTCCAACGGTGATATTGGTGTGACAAATTTCCGGAAAGTGGTGATTTCCGTTTTGTGATAGTTACTCCGTCCACTCATAGGTTTCCCGACACACAGTTTACAATTACAAGTGGCTGCGAATGTGTAAAATTTAAGAAATGTGCAGCTGGTTTTAATGAAACACGTTCAACATTTTTATTCGACTGTGTGCTTGTGTTTTTCTCTTCCGCATCCCATCATACATCCAAGAAATCTTATAAGAAATCTTAGTTAAGAACAAAGTATACTATCCTTATTTTCCAGCAGCAATCACAGGGTAATTAATTGGCCGAGCGAAACGAGCCTTAATACTAGACGGAATTTGTATTTTGTTTGTCTGCAGGTCGATGTGTGTTTGTTTTTCTGTTTGGGACACTATAACGTTTGCAATTTTTTCTGAATTGCTTAAAATTTACTGACAAAGGAGCCTAAAGAAACTAGTTCAAAGAAACTAGTGTGGAGCACTGACATAAATCGTATAGAGCAGTGACATTTGCCGCCATATTGGCACCAGATTCGCACCAGTATGGGTTTTGGAGGGCATAACTACAAGGTGCACTACATAAAAATGGAGGTGAAAACAACGGAAGAGCGGATTTTTTAGGCTTAAAATAACGTTGTTTTCTCCAACAACAAAAATCGCGCGTTTTAGGTCTAAGAAATCACTCTTCACAGCATCGGCTTCAGTATGACGCCCTTCTGTTTCTCTCTGCAGTGCCCCTTGCAGCTAACCCATTAAGGCTCCAGCATAGAGTTATATACAATCATACTACGTCGTGTCACTGCTCTATAAGCTTCGGTCCTGGGAGTACAGAAAATAAACCTAGTATAGAGCAGCGTCAAGTGACGTCAGATTGCCAACGAGATAGCATCTGGAGGGCATAACTACAAGGGGCACTAGATTAAAATGTAAGGGAAAACAACGGCATTTCTAGTTAAGACAGTGCTTCGAGAGCTGATTTCTTAGGCTTAAAAAAACGTTGTTTTCACCAACAACAAAAATCGGGCGTTGTAGGCTTAAGAAATCCAGTCTAATAGCATTGGCTTCAGTAAGACGATCTTCTTTTCCCCCTCCAGTGCCCCTTGCATCTAACCCAGTTATTGGCTCCACCATAGAGTTATACACAATAATACTACACTTTGTCACTGCTCTATACATAGGTACACAATTGTGTTTTCGGGTGTAATGGTTGGATACAACACATCACAATTATTCAGCCAAGCGGAGATACTGCAAAAGATGTGTTTTCCGTTGTGTTGTTGATGCATCCAGGTGTTAAGGCATAGTAAGGAGACAGGCCTCGTATTTATCAGAGGCTCCGTAGTTGGGAGCGACGCACTCAGATGCATTCTCGGGACCACTAGCCCTTTATATTGGGTTCCCTTACTGCCGCTCGCGTTCCACTTTTGCTTCCTCAGCACATGAAAGATTGCTTTGCTCGATTTTCTGATGGAAGTATGTTCTGATATACTTCTACCGACCAAACAGAACATACATTAAAAAAACAAGATTTCGTTCTTTTAATAATTTTTATTTTGTTACGTTTCAATTGAGCCTTGAGAATGAGCTTGATTTAGCTCGAAACGTCGAGTTTTAGTTTTTTTTTTTAAATGTGCGCTTTGTGGCTTTTCTTCTCACCGCTGCTTAATCTTAGCGCCGGTGCTGAAACTCGGGCTAAAAATCGGGCTAAAATATGACTATCTCCAAAAATGTTGAGGTCGGAATATCATCTTCCAACTCGTGAATCTGCTGCACCAAAACTTCCTTGTCAACAAATTTTAACAAAATCGGTAGCATAAGTTCATTTTTGGAACAAAAGGAGATATGTTGGACTTAGCTCCGTTTGTCAAATTAGATTGACTGCCTGCGGACTTACCTCCAACGGCCATATACAAAAGTTAGAAAAGGCTAAGGTGGACTAACCTCAAAGCAAAGAGAATGGACAAGCCATTTTTTGAACTAACCTCAACAATGTCAAAAATGGATTTATGCCCTTTTGTCAAAACGCCACAGAATTGCGAACGTTATTGTGTCCCAAACAAAAACACACACACACACACATATAATTTCCAAATTGAAAAGTTTGGAAAGAAACTTACCCCTGGCTAAAAGCAAAAAACAGATTGGAATTCGTGGCAGAACCGTAGGAATTATAGGTGAATAGCTGAAGCAGTGTTTAATGCACCGTTTGCAGCACTTGTTAGGTATGGTAGCTGGCTCCTGGCTAAAACATCGCGTGACAAAAACATAGCGGACAAAACATCGCGTGGTCAAAACATCGCACAAAAATTACATCGTGGATATAAACAACATAGCACGGATGAAACATTACAAACCGAAATATCGCAAATAAAAAAAAAAGTTGGGGGAGGGCCTCACATGTTTATTTAAATATCTTTTTAAAACTTCCACCTTCAATTCTAGATATTAAGCAGGACGGAAAGCCAAACGGGCTGGAGAAGACTTAAACAAGTACAGATGCAGACCTATTCAGATTGCCTTTTGGACTAAAATGTCGAATGCCTGACAGGGGAATTGAACACACGACCATTGAAACCAAAGGCCGAAGTCCTACCGCTGAGCCACCGTGTCAGTATGGCTTATCGGTAGGACTTCAGCCTTTGGTTTCAAAAGTCGTCGGATCAATTCCCCGCTTAGGCAGTCTAACATTTAAGTCCAAAAGGCATCGTAAATAAGTATGCATCCATGCTTATTCAACTCTAGAAAGTGGAAGTTTTAAAAACTTATTTAAATATTAAAATTTAAGTTGACAGGTGATACCATTCTCTCCTCAGCTTAAATTGTAATATTTAAATCAGCTTGTTTTTTATTTTTATTTTGTTAAATACAATTTTTTTTAGTGGGGTGGGAGAGGTAGGAGAGAATGGCATCGGATTGGAAGGAGCCGGGCCTCCCCGGGAATGTATTGTACGGGCATCGGCCCCCATTGCCCAGGGGTGGGGTGGGGGGAGTGGCGCTGGGGAAGCGTCTCAAGCTAGCGTAAAAGAAATCTGCGTGAATTTGAGGCGTTTTCCTGCAACTTATTGTGTGCGCAGTGTATCTTGAGTCCTGCAAGTATTTTGTGAGCGGCTACATCTTCCTGGAGTGGGTGGCTTTAATCGACGGCCACCATTGTTTTGTAACCATCTTGGATATCAACAAGGCACTCTGCTACTGAAAACGTATAATCGATTATCTGTGTTCGTTCTGCGGAGAACTCAAGATAGGCCGGCGGACACTATAGATGTGCAATTTTCATGGGAATTCATTTCAAATTTATCAACAAAAAATGTTTATTTGAAATCCTGCAACTCATTGATGCAATTTTCATAGGAATGCACAAGTGAAATAAAAAAAAAAGAAGTTTCTTTGACACAATGGTGTGTGTATGTTTTGGGGGGGGGGGGGGGTGGCCCGAGGCGGAGCCCTGAAAGCTAGCATATTTTAAAGATTAGCATCAGCGTGAATTTGAAATGTTTTCTTGGAACTTAGGGACGCAGTTTTTATATGAATTCGATTCACATTTTTAAAAAGGGTTTTTATTTGCGATGCTTTGTCCACGATGTTATACCACAAGCCACAGCTGTTTGCCGTGACGTCATCAAGAGTAAACCACTGACACACGAGAATGGCGGATCTTTGGCTTTCTGAGTGGACTACCTCAGTCACGTGATTCGCGCGTCACAGCACCTAGCACTGGTTTAGTGTTCGCGATGTTGTATTCACGATGTGATTTCCCTGCGATGTTTTGACCGTGCGATATTTTTGTCCGCTATGTTTTTGTCATGCGATGTTTCGGCGGCAATGTTTTAGCTGGATACCATGGTATGTATGTCCACGTTCGACCGAATTTAGTTTCTTGAAATTTTTGCGCACATTGGATAATAACGCTGGTTTTCGTTTGCTTCGCTCACTCAATCAGCGTATCCTGTGACTCAAATCACCTACTCAACTGCTAACACTCCCCCTTCCCCCTTACTATGATCACTTCTATTCTATTCTTCCATGTTTATGTTCGCGGAAATATAAGCCATCATGTGTCTCAAATCTCCCACCCCAGTTTCCCTTCGAGAAGCATGCTGTCCTGAAAAGCTTCTCCCAATGCTTCCCTCCTACAAGACGTGCGGTGCCGCTGGTACTTACTTAACTATTAAAAGTAGTAGTCTTGGTTTATACGATGTTATGTAGATTAGCGATAAACACTACTGCAGTACGCAGGTGGTATGCATCACATTGGTTACACACGTTTGTACTGCAGTGCAGTTTTTTAGTGCTAACTTTGATCTCCTTGCAGTAAGTCCTATTGATTCTGCTCCAATTTCCATTCTGTTTATTGTTATTCAGGCTTACGGTTCTGTGTAGCATTTCCGACTTACAGTGCTATGCTACGACCTTGCAGCGCCATTCCAAGGTAATATTATATAGAATCATCATTACATGTCCCCATACCCAACGTTTCTGTATCGTGGTTTTCCTGAAAGTTTTATGGAATGGTAAAACTCTTCTCCAGACCTTTGGATCACTCTTTATGGAGTGATCTTTATGGTGTATCACTACCTTTATGGTGTATCACTCTATTGGCGTCGATCCATGCTTCATGTAGTTTAGTTGATTTCTATTCTGATTTTCTGATGAGTTTGTCTGTGATCGAACTTTGACGTCGTGAACAGTTTTCAGAGCATTTTTTCGCGTATCGCAGGATCAAAAAATCAAATCACATTCTTGAAAGCAGGCCTATCGAAGCGTAGGTTAATTATCGTTCATTAAGCACTACTGTGCTTTAGTTCAAGAGGAATAGACGCACACGCACGCAGTTCTTAAGTAATTAATGATGCAGATTGTAGCATCAGCTCTTAGAGTGTGCAAAGATATGAACACAAATGTGCATTTCCATTTTCCTTTGGGAATCACGTGTTGGTCATTTTGGGTAAATTTTGAGATACACACATTACGAATTTTGCATGCTTAGAATACATTCATAAAGTGTGTAAAATGTTGTGTTCACTTTAATGGTTTTCAGCCAGTCTGTTTCGCTCAAAACAAAGGTTAGATTGGGGTTAAAGTTTATAACAGGATGATGTTTCCCTCTACATGCCAGGAAATACTGCAGCTATAGTACATTTCAACTTCGCTGGATGGCGCCGCGTGCATTTAGGCCTAAATTACTGTCATTCGGCCTACATTTAAGTAAATATGCCTATAATTTGCATTGGATTTACTTTCCGAGCCGCCCCCCCCCTCTCCCTTTCTAAAAGTCTGCGGGCGCCTATGAACAAACAGAAAAATGGTTTTAATAAACCAAAAACTAAAACTGCTGTAAGAGAAGCAGGTTCCAAAAAAGGTCGTCCCTTGAAGGTGGTGATATCATTCAACCAGGGAAAGGCCGCCAAGGTTAATCTTATCAGCCGACTAATAGTTCGAACGTTTAATGAAAACTAGAACATTGCTACTGACGGTAGCATTCTTCAAGTTTTCATTTGACGTCTAATGTATTATTTGGTGCCATTAACTTGGCTAATAGGATTAACCTAGCCGGCTTTTTCCTTGGTTGAGTGATATCACTACCTTCAAAGGCAGCTCCGCTTTGGAAACTTGGCGGCTTCTCTTATGACAGTTTTGATTTTGTGTGGATATCACAGCTGTCATAGGACTGTGAACATACAAAAAGGTCACGCCGTCTTTCTACATTGCTACCTTTTTTTATGGAGGAATTTTATGTCTATAAATTTTCACATTTGTCGTTGCCAATTAGCCATTACATTAACCAAATTGATAAGGTTTTGTTTATTGTAGGCCTATGTTCATGCTTTAAGTTATCAATCCCATTTTTGCGATCACTAGCTAACAAACGCTGATTTTCGTTTGCTTCGCTCACTCCTCAGCGCATCCCCCTTAAGTCGCTCCTCCCGAGGTTAATGATTTTTCAGGGAAATTGATCGCAAACTAACGTGCACCTAACAGACTTGACACATAAACCAGCACCTCAAAATATGCTTGTTTGGTCTTTCAAAATGTGGTTAAAAATCAGTGGTACACAAAGGCAACCAACAGGCTTAATCCGCCCCTGATTTAATCGCTATTTAGATTTCGAAATAACCTATAGTTGCAATTTTTTTAGCTATTTTTTATACCATTTTTTTTCGAACACTCAAATTCCAGCGGCGATACAAATGGTTGATCTTTCCATACGCGTGAGAAGTTCGCACACGTTTAAGAAGGCACAAGGTTTCAAGGTGTGTATGCATGCTTTTGGGAAGTGGGGGGAAGGGGGTGGTCGTCTTACCTCTCACGCGCCTGAAAACCAGAACGGGATAGTTGGATGTAAACGAAACAAGAAAAAAAAAATACTTCATTTGATGCGTGAAAATTAGCGATGGGTTGAGTCTCCCACGTTTTAACATTTGTGTCCTCGCAGTATTCTCAAGATGGCGGACAGTCGAGAGAGGGAGGCAGACGAAAAGTTTGTTCTTGAATATTTAAGAAATTACGGATTAAATACGGGCTTCGTGATTATGTCGGCGATATTCTGGTGTATATCGTCGTACACGTGACTGTTCATAAATTACTGTGCTCCTATAATGCGCAAACGTCCTTGAAAAACTAACACTGACAGAAATCGTGATGCGGTTCGTCCATCGGAAGGCATAACTGAAAAAGTTTTAGTCCAAAACAAAAATTGACTTGCGAGTTTTTTCATTCTGATGGAAACCGATAGCCAAGTTTAAGAACAAAACGATTGCCTTCACTGTTGATCTTTTATAGGCGTTTTGTAAATTGGGCTGTAATTTATGGATGCCCTATAGTGTACAGAGCATGACATTAAAGCTTGTAGCACACTACTCCGTTCCGTTGCATTACGTCACGTCGCGTCGCGTCGCGTCGCAGGCCGTCACATTTCTGTTTGGATTATAGTGTCCGCGGCCTATCTTGAGTTCGCCCCAGAACGACACGGATAATCAGTTATATGATATTGGTAGCAGAGTGCCTTGTTGATATCCAAGATGGTTACAAAAAACAATGGCGCCCGTCGATTAATGCCGCCCCCACCAGGAAAACGTAGCCGCTCATACAATTACTGCAGGACTCAAGTTAAACCGCGTACACAATAAAAACATATGGAGAGGAGCCAGGCAGGGCCGTGCCGTAAGGGGGGGCAGGGGGGGGGGGGTGGCTGCCCCCCAAAAAATGACTAACAGGGGCGCCAAATTCGGGTGTTCAAAATTAGAAAAAAAATTTTATTTTAAAATTTATTTCAACTGATTAGCGATTATAAGAAAGGTAACGATCCAAAAAACATGTCACCAGAATTCATCAACTAGCAGTAACTAGGTTGTGCAGGTCTGGTATTTTCTTCCAAATGGCCTTAAATCTCCATCCCAATCCCGTCGCTAGCCAACCCATGCTTGATACGTGACTGATAACCCTCGGTAAGGAGGAAGCGAAGTAAAACGTGGGCAAGTTGGGGTGGGTAGTTTTTGACTGGCAGATTTTCCACTGACAAGCGAAAGCAAAAGGATTTGGGGGCGCAGGGCCAGTCAAAGAAATAATTAGTGCAGAAGAAGACAAATGCAAGAGCCAAGAGCATCTAAGGAAAAGTTTGTAAAAAATAAATAAAAAGGGACTGTGTATTTGATAGTTTGTGAATTTTCCCGGACTGTGCGTCGTCCTAGGAATGCATATGCAATTTTACTTGGGGCTTTTATGACCTTAAAACAGTTATACTGTTACCAAATATCATCTTAATGATTTAATTATTTTCTCTCTGGCTTTCTCTTTCCCTGGCAGTTAGGGCCTCGTTTTTCAGAAATTTAGTGATTCGACCTGTTGGTTCTCATATTACCGCTCCTGCTTCAATTACGGCATCAACTGTTATGCTTACAAATTATCGCGCGCCCACCAAATTGGGACAACTTATTAGTTTTTCGGGTTTGACTGTTGTGGCAAAATAATACCATCCACACATATATCAAAGATATTGCTTCATTCGTTACCAAACGTAACTAAAAAGGCTTCATCTCTGCAATGTTTGTCGTGAATTACAATTGCAAGTGACTGACAAAAGAAAAAAAGAAAAACAAACTAATACAAATTTCGTTGTAGTTTACGTTCTTGAGACGTATGTCCAATACGTGTGTATAATGCGGTAAGAATTGATCTGCGACTTATGGATAGAATAGGGTTATAGTACGGGGCAGAGTCAGACTGGGTAGCGAAGGGCACCTGTGCCATTTAGAGAAATGAAGGGGGAGGGGCGCCACGCATTTTACCAGGAATTCAAGTCTGACGGGTCTGGAGAGCACTCTTAAGTTCCCCAAGCATTGTCCAGGGAAGAGCTCAAGAGCCTTTGCTTAATTTTAATATTCTACTGGGTTTGAAGAGCTCCAACACGCGTATTACCGTATATTTAAAGCATTGGCTTTTTTATGAACTTCTTTTTTTTTTTTTTGAAGGGGGAGGGGGGAGGAGTTTAGGAAGAGAGTTGAAAAGGCAAGTAAAGTAAGGAGAAAGAGGGGATTTGTGCCTGAACGAAAGCTGAACAACGGAAAAGATTTCATTTTTCTTTGCGGAGGGGTAAAACAGAAGGCTGCCCATGGGACGCCAAAAGTGTGGTAACCAAAGGGCGCCTGTGCCAATGGCACAATGTCAGTATGGACAGTCCGAGCCTGGAAGGGGGGAACAGCTAGCCAAAAATGCGCGATTTCTCAGTCCATGCTGTGAAGCCATCCAAATGTATTCATGACAGTTCGGTCCCAGACAATTATACAGATGGTACGACAATTCAGTTATGTATAAAATATACCCCGTACGAGAATTTGGTCTCGCAAAAAAAAAAAGGAACTCCCTATTGGATAAATCCAAATAAGTTGAGCTCCATGAAGTACACTAAAATTCATTTTCATTTTGTTATCACACCTGCCACGCCAGTGCAACCAGAATCCGGGGGGCTGAACTTCGCAAGGGAACGATAAGCATCCTAAAGCCATGCCAGTCAGAACTGCTGGAAACTCACTGCCAGAAAATATGATATATGAAACTCTGGATGTGCGAGTTTGCTCTTAAATCTATATTGCAACAAAATGTCACTAACATTTCTCAGATTACGATAACATAACTTTGAACCATACTACCATAGTTGGTCGTCAATTTTTAACTGGCATTTTATTTAATCTAGACACATGCTACTGTGTCGTGCCAAGTTAAGCAACAATCATCCCAACAAACATCACATCAATTCAATTGTCGAGGTTGTAATTGTCACGCAGCGCCATAGCGTCAGTGTCTTATATCTTGAAGCAGAGCTGGGCACATTTCAGGTACTTGAGGAAAAACAATAATGCGATACAAAAGCTTAAATTGTTTCGATAGCAATGTTCAAGTTTTCATTTAACCTTCGAACCATTAAGCGGTGCGATTAACTTGGCGAATGTTTGGTGTGTTGATATCACTCCTTTGAAGGGCCGAACATTCGAAACTTGGCGGTCCCTTTTACCAGTTTTGGTTTTTGATACGATTTTTTTTAACTTGGGAGCAAATTATCGCATTTTTTTTTTACCTTTGGGACCAATATGTTTGCTGGGACTGAATTTTCTGGTCAGAATTGTACCGCACCAATCCAAAAAAGTCATAATTTTTTGATGATGTGGGGGGGCGCAAACCCAACTGGGGGCGTCAAATTACGCTTTGCCCCCTCAGATTCGCTGACCTTGGCCCGGCCCTGGAGCCACGTACACTGTTCCGTTTGCTGACGGATGGGATAGTCGAGGCAGAATCCTTTCAGTCAAAAAACTGATCGCATCGGAGAAATGTACGCACCTGCTATCAATCTATACGGCCGTCGTCGTCCCCCACATGCCTGCGCACAACGCTTTTCGCCTACTAAATACAAATGCGAACGTATTTCCGTTGCCTTCTGGACTTACATGTCATCATGCCCGAGCGTAAAGAATTAATACCTAATTTACTACGACTTTCTATTTAATTACCTATTTAAGGTTACTACAAGTCCTTCGTCATTTACATTGTCAGTTTGGGCACGATCAAATTGAAAAGCTTAGCGGAACTGACTGACACGGTTAGCGACGGAAGCAACGTGTGCTGCACCGTCCATTGCCGTCAGTTGTCGGGACGGAACGGAACGGAACCAAGTAGTGTGCTACAAGTTTAACGCCTCATTCACTGTGGAATTAGTATCTGTACCCGGTCGTTGAGCTAGCTACAAGGTGCACTGGATACACGCGGAGGTAATTACATTAGCGTAGTTTATCAAGCCAATGCCGTGAAAGCGGCATTCTTAGGCCTAAAAACGTTGTTTTGTCCAATCCCTAAAGCTTGTAGCACACTACTCCGCTCCGTTCCGTTCCGTCTGTCACGTGCCTGCGCACAACGCCTTTCCCCTACTACATACTGATGTAAACCTATTTCAGTTACCTTCTGGACTTAAATGTCATCATACTCGAGCGTAAAGAATTAATACCTAATGCACTACGACCTTCTATTTAATTACCTACTTAAGGTCACTACAAGTCCTTCTTCATTTGCATTGCCAATTTGGGCGCGTTCAAATTTAAAAGCTCAGCGGAGCCGACTGAAACGTTTAGCGATGGAAGCAATATGCGTTATACCATCAGTTGCCGTCAGTCGTCGGAACGGATGGTGCAAAGCATATTGCTTCTAGTCCTAACACACAAATAAATTTCTTTTATGAAACAATCAAGCCACGTACCTCCTTAATTATTGAGTGTAAAGTTGGTGCACCCACGTGCAACAGGGAACAAGCGGTCAATTTAAGCCTAACGACATCATGGGCGTTTTTTTCTGTATATCGACCGACCGTTTTGAAACGTAGATTTTTGAACCTATAGATGGGCGCCATCTAGTGGCAGTGATATCGTTGACCTTGACCGCCTGCTCCCTGGTGCACGTGGACGCACGAACTTTACATTTATTAATTAAGGAGGCAAGCGGCTTCTTTGTTGTGTAAAAAAAAATTCGCATGAAATTTCATAAGAAAGTTGTGCATTCCTTCGCTTGTTGAAATCAAGCGCTACGTGTAACTGAATAGTGGAAGACGGCGCTAGATACTGCAACCTGTCAATCGGTGAAAAGGCACCTTTAAGCCAACTTTATGCTCTTACGCTTCTTTATTATGTCTACACTTATTTATTGGAGCGAAGCGAGGACAATGGTAGAGCGGAGATCCGTTTAAGAATAGACTCGAATGCAATCTTCGTAACCGCATCTCGCAAAAACGACTGCATCAATTAGGGCGCGTTTACGCAACGATAGTTTTCTCGCGCACTAGCGTTTACTTGATCGATACTAAATCTGTTGGCTGCTTCTCGCCTTTATCGGAGCGTGCGGCTTCCGAGTTGTCTATACGTATTAGTAACCATGGCAACGACGCAGACGGAAATCTTCTCCTCGCGCCTCGTGACACCGCGTACGATGCTTGCAACATTTGAGCGTTGATTTATGACAAGAAAACAATTTTTACTGTAGTACAAGACGACGGACTGTTTTTTGTATGCCGGCATACGATGGTTTGTCTTCGATGCGATAGCCACGAAATGGACGCCATGTTGGACTTTGAATTCTCGCTGCGAGAAGCTGTTTATTCTATCGACGTTTGATCATTGCTGGAAACTGTACTTTGAGGGTGAACAGCAAATTTTGGAAATAGCGTGAAATGACAACAATCTTGTAGCAATGTTTAAAATTACTGTAGTACTTTGTTCTTTATCTGTGTTGTTATTTATAATACATCCAATTTGTTATCTATTACCGCATTCATTTAGTAGCAACGGGAAACTAATCATAAATAAATAACAGTTGGCTAGCAAATAGCATTCGGCGAGCGAGAATGACTTGTTGCGTAAACGCGCCCTTAAAACCAGATTTTGCACAATGATAGCAATTTACCCAGTAGTGGTTTGTCAAAAAAAAAATCAAGTAGGACATGT
This sequence comes from Lithobius niger, assembly GCA_023313725.1. NCBI lineage: Eukaryota > Metazoa > Arthropoda > Chilopoda > Lithobiomorpha > Lithobiidae > Lithobius > Lithobius niger. Next base: position 55,298 of record JAHWFP010013824.1, read on the forward strand.
TGTTGAAGAACAACGCCATCCAGTGACGCCCTGCGGAAGCCAATGGACATTTAAGTGAATTTAAGTGTCAGTATAGCTGAGCGGTAGGACTCCGGCCTTTTGGTTTCAAAGGTCATGGGTTCGATTCCCCGCTCAGGCAGTCTTGAGATTTAAGCCAAAAGACAACGTCAATGGGTTAGCATCCGTATTTTTTTTAACACTTTCCGAGCCCAGTTGGCTTTCTGTCCCGTTTATCGATCTGTTCTTGACGCTGTTGGAGTGAACACTGAATACTGAGCTTGTGAGTGCAACCCCACAGTAAATGTGCTGCCTATCGATACTTTCATTTTTTTTCTTATCATGCTTACTTTACTTTGGGGAGGGGGGGAACTATCATTGTTTGGCACCATGTATATGGATTTGTGGTCCTTCTGCATTGCCACGACTGAGCACATTCGGTCGAATGGAGCCCTGGTCACGGTTGTGGCGCCTTAAAGACGGGTTCAGTGAGATATCATCTTTATGACAGTGGACAAGTGGCCGTATTGTTAAAGGCGGCACGGCAGTGATCTGGTGACGGACTGGTTCGCCGGTTCGAATCCGGGTCATGACACTCCGACGAAACGTAAGTCCATAAATGTAACTTACTGCATGATTTTCGCGGACGGCTCTTTTGCAATTTACTACGTATTACCTAGGATGTAGCGAAAAAATAATCTAGAACAGAGGCGTAACTTCAAAATTGGGGCCCAGAGGCGGCAGGGCAGTGGAGGTCCTCTCCCTCCCCCCCCCCCTCCCCGCCCTTCATAAAAAAAAGTTGTTATTGCCACACAAGACGAGAGCCCAGTGGAGGGCGCCTTTCATTAAAAAAAGGAATGCTGCTTTGTCCCAGAAGGCAAGAGCCCAGTACGGGTTGACCCTGCCTTTCACAAAAAAATGTTGTTTTTACAGTGCTGTGGAGGGGCCATCCTCCCCCCCCCCCTTCCCCTTTATAAAAACAAGGCCGTTTTTGCCACACAGGCGAGAGCTCAGTGGAGGCCCTTCATTAAAAAAAAAGTTCAATTTTTGCCACATAAGGCAAGAACCCAGTGGAGCTCACCCCCCCCCCCCCTCGTAAAAAATAAACCAATTAAGTTTTTGTAACTTCACGAAACTATATAGCATTAACTTACTTTTTGATATTTTGCGGCTACAAACAAATTTTAAAGTGGTGCGAGTGAAGCCCCCCCTCAAACTCGGTGGGCCCGGAGACGGCTGCTTCCTCTGCCTTATTGTAGTTACGCCACTGATCTATTGTGTGCGCGTTGTATCTTGAGTCCTGCAAGTATTTTGTGAGCGGCTACGTCTTCCTGGATGGGGCGGCTTTAATTGATGGCCGCCATTGTTTTTGTAACCATCTTGGATATCAACAAGGCACTCTACTACTGAAAACGTACAATCGAGTATCTGTGTTCGTTCTGCGGAGAACTCGAGATAGGCCGCGGGCACTATAGAATTGTTTTCCTTGTCACCATTCTGTAAGATTTGTCGAAATTGATAACAGTCAAAGATCTAAAGTTCACCGATTACTGAAACAAGGAAGTTTGCTATTAACGTTTAACTCTTTTCCCTTTTAACAAAACAGTCCAGGTTTGGTCTGGCGTACCGCCATATTTGATCGTTAAGAATGACGTCATATGCTTTTGACGGTCAACTTTTCTTCAGCCCCTTGGCAGCGACTTAAAATAACTACAGGCAATAAACAACACTCACGCACTTTGAATTAACGTGGTCGAAGCTCGTAAAGTTCTGAACAAATATTTTCTGATTTATGCAACGGCCAAAGGAATGAGGCAGCGTTATTTTAAGATTTCTTGAGGGTTATTTTCTTCGACTGTATGATGAGTTTCTTGTGCGGTTATGGCGAAATTTAGTCCGTAAAACTTAGTTTGGTTAGTAATGTTCCGAAGTGCTATATGGTTACAGTTTAACGAGAGGGTTGGTGAGTTTTAAAAAGTTGCAGTGGGTATTCCGGAAGTGGCGTGTTTAGGGGCTTGTAGCGAATGCCACGTGGATGCAGAGTAAAAATAGAAAAGGGTTAAACTACTTTTGCCAGCGTAAAGACACCCTCAGAAACTATTTCGTAGCACAATTGCGTATCTCTGAGGGGCGTCGGACAAAAGTATATCTGGAAAATCGTCTAATGGGATAATTGTCTACTATCTGCATAAATAAAAAATCTGGAAAATCATCTAAATGGAATATAGTATAATGGATAATCATATAATGGATAAACGTCTAACTAGACAATAGTATACATGCGTTTCTGATGTTATATGTACAGCCGCAGTGAGCGCGGCAGGGACATTTACACGATTTTCCATTATACTAATTTCCCGTTAGACGATTTTCCATTATACGAACTTCGTGTTAGACGACTCTCCGTTGTACTGTTATACGGTATACGTTCTTCCAATTATGCGATTTTCCAGTTATACGATTATCTCTCGCCTCAATCTCTGAAGGAGCGGTATTATTAAATTTCCACTTATCTGCTGCGACGATACACTGGAATCACAATGAATGTCTTTGTTGATAACTTGTCTCACATGTCGACCGCTTGTTCGATTCCGGCCACATGGGGACACATGAATTTTTTTTTATGATGGCCGCACATTGGTCTTCACTGCAGTCCCCGGAGATACGAGCTACGAAGAACATTTCTTTCTTTCTTTTTTTTTTTTTTTACTTTTTTCTTTATTTTCGAATAACATAGGAAAGCTAACTAACGAGTACTCAGGGCGGACCGTTTTTATTTTATATATATAAAACTTTCTCGTGGTTACAAAAATGCAGTAGCGTGAACGCTAACCCAAAACTGTATTTTCTTCGGCTTATTTCAATTGTTTCGTCGCTGTCCCTGTTTTAGGTTGCAAAAATCTATATGTTGTTTTAGGTTACGAGAATCTACGTATATGATTTCACACCGGGGGGAGGGGGGGCACCCATGAATTTTGTTGAGGACGGGAAGCAAAAAAAATAATAATTTAAGATGGAATCAGAGAATTCTCATAAGCGATGTAGGAAGGAAGGAAGATTCATCAATCCTCTGTTACTTGTTAAATTACGTGCCACGGTGCGCAAGCCTTCCATTGAACGTGCGTGCTTCGTGGGTGTGATGACATTTTGACGTAAGTCATCGCACATCGTTCGTAAAGCTTGTAGCACACTACTCCGTTCCGTTCCGTTCCGTCACGTCGCAGGGCGTCAAATTTTGGTTTTGATTAAAAGCATGCAAATTAGAGGAGCCGCGTATACTGCTCCGTCCCGGTCCGTGACGACCTGTTGGCTGACGGACGGGGTTGTGGAAGCAGAATCCTTTCAGTCAAAAACTGATCGCATCGGAAAAGTTTACGCGCCTGCCGTCAGTTGACGGCCGTTGTCGTCCGTCATGCGCCTGCATACAACGCCTTTCCCCTACTAAATGCAAATGCGAACCTATTCTGGACTGAAATATCATCAGGCCCGAGCGTAAAAAATTAATACCTAATTTAAGGCGGATACCAAAACTTTGGGAGCGTTGCAAGCTTGGCTTCACGCCACAACATCAAGCTTGGTTCCAAGCGTTGCTTTGATCGCTTTGGACAATTTCATATTTGAAGCGCGTTGTTGACGCTCGTCCGAGCTGCAGCCAATAGGAGACTCGCTGTACCGCAGGCAAGCCGTATCTGCAGTGGATACACACAAAGCATTAACCAAAACGTAATTTATTTCTTTTAGCAGCTTCGCCCAACAAAATCAACACGTCGTGAAGATTCACGAAGAATTCACTATACCATGCGCAATGGCTGTTTGCCGTGACGTCACCATGAGTTAGCCAATGACGAACGAGAACAACGGCTGTTTGGCCGTCTGATTGGACTAGTCCAGTCACGTGATATGCACGTCACAGCAAGCAGTCACGGCGCGTGGTATAGAGTATAATCCTTTTTTAAACTCCTTTCGTGCAGCACGTCTTTCGTATCGGTGGAAATAATAGGAGCGGCATGGGGGAAATTAACCACATGTTTTCAGTTCTGTTAGAACAACAATTACCTCTTTCAATGCTTTAAGGGTGCGTCTCTTGATATTATTGTTTGAGATCGTACAGGCGATCAACAAAACCTAGTTCAAGAACGTCAAACAGGAGTTTATGTCAGCCATCTTGTTTGTAGACAAAGCGGCGTTTGCAGCGTCGATGTGTACAGACCGAAGTTTGAACGCGTCAAACGCTCTCCAAGACCAACGCTGCAAACAACCAAGCCAAGCTCGCAACGCTCCTAAAGTTTTGGTGTGCATTCTCCTTTACTACGACTTACTATTTAATTACCTACTTAAGGGCACTACAAGTCCTTCTTCATTTACATTGCCAGTAAGGCGCGATCAAATTTAAAAGCTCAGCGGAGCCGACTGAAACGGGTTAGCAACGGAAGCAATGTACGCTGCATCCTCCGTTGCCGTCAACCGTCGGAACGGGACGGAACGGAACAGAGTAGTGTGCTACAAGCTTAACACGAGTCATAACGGGTGTGACGTCATTTTGACGTAATCCATCACGCACGTAAGCAACGCAACAATCCGTGTCGTAGTATGCAGGTACGACGTTTCGTCGAGGTTCGTGTGGGACGTGCAGTCCCCCCCCGCCCCCAGCAACCCCCACCCCGCCCCCGTAGTGTGGAAAGGAATGTCGCGCGTGCTTCCAATGATGATTTTATGCGCGAGGTCCTTAGTTGTTTTATTTACATTAATTTCTGTTTGATTTTCCTGAATATTTTACATCGAATGAATTTTGATATTCAGGAGCCCAGAAACCTCGTAGCAATTTACGGATTAATTCATTATTTTCCGAGCTTACATCCACAAATGAAGAGTGAGGAAAATTTGAAATGAATTCCAGAATGAGTTTAAAAATTATCGTGAACATCGACAGACAAACACCACAACAGGATAAGAAGCTTCTGTGTTCTACTTACCACCGCACCTCGTTAAAACAAAAAAAAAAACACACAAAAAACACACAAAAATGTATCTCAAGTTCGAGCTGCCATGACGGCCCACACGTCACAGCTGCGAAAAAATGTGGAAAATGTTAAAAAAGATAAGCAACTCTCCTCTTCCGAAAAAAATAATAACGGTCCAAATAAAAATAAAATAAAACAATTATCCCCAAACGCGTAAAAAAATGACCGCAGGTGGCTGAAACAGAATTTACAATCCACCTTTTTTTTTTAACTGAAGGCAGAAAGAAAATTGTGGGTCGTAAGCGCCTATTAGAGGGAACACGTTAAACTCGTAAACTTCGTTACTGCTTTTTTTTCGTCCAAAAAAAAAGCTGGTGTTTTTGTGAAACAAGGATGAAGTTCAGGATAAGGTTTTTTTTTTGCCTCCCCATAAAAAAGGGGACAGGAACTTTCATTACTGTGAACCAAACGAAATAGTCCCTGGAAAATAAATAGATAGAAAAGGTGTAGGAGAAGCCAACGTAGAACGTTTTAACTGACTCGTAACAAATGTAGGATAGGGAATAACGATTAAAAATGGACGATTCTTCCATACAAGCCACAGCAGTAGTAATAACGTCATATTATTATACGTAACTCTATGCAGGAATCAGTCATTAGGCTAGCTACGAGGGCCACTAGATTAATATGGACGTAAAAACAACGGCACTTCTAGTCAAGCAAGTGCTTTAAGAGCGGATTTTTTAGGCCTTAAAAAAAACGTTGTTTTGCTTCCCTATGCTGCGATGTTGTAATCGGAAAATAAGAGTCCACGTGCTAAAAATTTCTGCAGCTGCCCACAATTCGAAAAAATTTTACGTTTTAGGCCTAAGAAATACGCTCTAACATCATTTGGCTTCGCCCTTCTTTTCCCCCTCTGTGTTTATCCAGTGCCCCTTGCTGCTAGCTCAGTTACTGGCTAGCTGCAAGGGGCACTGAAGGGGGAAAAAGAAGGGGGTGTGAAGCCAATGCTGTTACAGCGGTTTCCTTAGGCCTAAAACGCGCGATTTGTGTCGATTTGTTGGCAGTTGCTTAAATTTTTAGCAAGCGGAATCTTTTCTTTTCCGATTACAACCTCGCAGCATTAGGGATTTGAGAATGCTACTTTTTTTTAAGCCTAAGGAATCCGCTCTCAAAGCACTGGCTTGGCTAGGAGTGCCTCTGTTGTTCCCTCTATTTTAATCGAGTGCCCCTTGTAGCTATATCTCCAGTTGCTAGCTCGCAACCAATATGGCGTTGTTGCCGATGCTCTATGTGCGAGTGCGGATGTCTTAGGCCTAAAATGCGCGATTCTTTGATTGTTGGCAGTTAATGCAATTTAGAGCAAGTGGAATCTTGTTTTCCGATTTAGAACCTTATTGTGTGCGCAGCGCATCTTGAGTCCGGTAGGTATTTTATGAGCGGCTACGTCTTCCTAGGGAGCGGCTTTAATCAACGGCCGCCATTGTTTTATGTAACCATCTTGGATATCAACAAGGCACTCTGCTACCAAAAATATACAATCTATTATCTGTGTTCGTTCTGGGGCGAACTCAAGATAGGCCGCGGACACTATAATATATGTTTCGCAGCGTAAAGCATCAACAAAGCAACGTTTTTTAGACCTTAAGAAGGCCGCTCTCACAGCATTGACTTCCCTAAAGGCTACGTTGTTTTTTATTCTCGTTTTAATCCGGTGCCCTTATAGCTAGCTATCGTAGCTTGCTGAAACGTATAATTTCGCTTTAGCTGATGCAAATTTCATTCACGTTGAATCACGTCCACTGTTTTCATTACCTCTGTGGCAAATCTCGCGTGGATATGGGATACGAGTCTCCAGTGAATAGGTGAATATAGACGGCGCTAAGCCAAGGCTAAAACAATAAAACCAACACCCCACCAACCCTGGTAAAGAAGAAAAAAAGGAAAACGCAGAGGGGGACAAAATAATAACAAAAACAAAAAAACAAGTTCAAACGTGATGTGAAAGAATTAAGACTGGCGGCAACCACGACTTTTGGTAGAAATCTAAAGGTACACAACTCTTTCTGGAAAAAAAAAAATAAAGGCCAGAGTCAATGAGTTATAATACTGCCGGCCTGCAAAAGAAAGGGAAAGTCCAACTTTAAAGTGGCACTATCACCGTTTGAAAGTCTGCAGGATCTAGCAACATCTAACGCTATCTAGCACTATCTAGCACTTGCTTGCACCAAGCGAAGAAATGCACGACGGCATATACTTTTTTTTTTTATTTATTTCTTTTAACGAATCAAACAAGCCAAGACCTAATTTATTGAGTGAAAATTTAGTTTCACTGCCGCCAGAAGGTGCCATAGTATTTTCGTTCGCTTTTCAATCGGTGATAGTGCCACTTAAAACCCACATTAGGGAGGCAGGGCTAGCAGGAGCGTATGAAATGCGTAGGACCTGGGGAGTGCCCAAGCTGCAATTATAGCTGCGTATTCCATCCCTTGCCGCAAAGAAGGTATGGGTTTCAATTCCCGGCACCAGAACGGTTGATTCAACAGCGCCAGAATCTTATTTTACCAATTTTCCGGCAACAATTTTCCGGCGTGCGCGTGAACTATCGTCGGCAAGATTAATTCCACAATGGTTTGGCAATATACGCCGTTTGCAATGCTATTGCTGAGGGCTCCGCTAGTACCACTCACACGATGGCGCTATACCAGCAATTAGAGCTCGTTTACGCAACCACTCGCTTTTGCATTCTCGCAGCTAGAAGCTAGAAATCACCTCAAATTCCAACATGGCGGCAGTTTTATGTCTTCCGCCTCGCAACGAAAACAGCAAATAACGTGAGTTCAGAAGCGTTTGGGAAAATTGTTTCGTCATGAGGAATTCTTTATATTATTGGCACGGATTATACGACTGCGAGTATTTACTCAAACGATGTCGGAGTTAGCTAATCCATTTAGCGTTGTTACCATGGCATTGTCACCTTTGCCATCGCGACTGAGTTCTAGCTGCGAGAATGCAAAGGCGAGTCGCTGCGTAAACGCCCTTAAAGTACGCGGCGGCGCCAAATTAATATAGCGGTGCAAGGAAAACGATGCGCCGATTGCTTGTTTCTTGCTAGGATTTAAAACGTTTGTCAACAGAAGAAATTCCTTTGAAGAAGATTCGTGCAACACTATAGGCTTAACGTCTGGATACGAGAAATCTCACGAAATGATCGGGAATTGACAAAAAAAAGACGTTGATTTTGGAGCCTCACTTTGCACCGGTTAGTTCTATGTATGTCCACAAACTAGCGGTAGCATTGAAATGCATGCACGCATCTGACAAACACTGGCAGTGTACTAAATACGTTTTTTGTTAATTCAAGATTTACACATGCTTAGGGGGACACGTGTTAACTTAACTGTAACCAGTTTTCGCCTCGCAATGATTTGATAGTCGAAAGTAATGGAACTGCCGAAATCACAAGACGGCAACTGTTGATTTAACAGTTGGCGTAGTCCAACAGTTTTTCGTGTGAATTATGTGGTTAATTTTAAACACGTGGTGCTAAACTCGTCTTATTTTCGCTTTATTTATACTAATTGGCGGAGCGAGCGAGCGAAGCGTAGCCTATAACGGACACCAAATTGCAAAATGTTGGTCCGTTGGTTGCACATTTTTAGTCTGGGTGGAGCCCAAACGAAAGATCGGACTGGAGCATACCCTAATTAGTATTGCTGAGCCAAAATTTGAACAATTGTTACTGTAGAAATTTTACAATTTTCGAATTTATTTCTAACACTCACCATTGTAAATTTGGAATCGTGAATAGTTAAGGAATTCCGACGAAGCATACACCATGCTAATGTTGTATGGCGTACTTTAAAAAACACGCCAAATTAAATTTTGGTTGCTTCTTTCTAGCTAATAATCTTTTTCGAGTAACTCAACGAAATAATAACATTTGATGCTTGCATTTAACCACTGCAGTAACAAACGCAACAATAAAAACAAAAAGATTCCATTAACGACACACGTTAGTTTCATTTGAAAAAAGAATGCTTTGGAGATTATTCAATTCAACATGGCAACGAAAGAAGCGTCCACACTAGCGTTGGGATTCCCGAATATGAAACCTGAAATCGTCGTATCAAGGCCAAGCGGTGTAAATAAAACAATACTGACATCAAAAGAAACACGAAAGCACGAAACACAAACAATAATATATGCCTGCCTCCCTCAATTCCTGGTTGCCACGGTAACGTGAAGACTCGAAACCAAAACTGTGTTGCATCGTATAAAGGAATAGGCTTAATCTCGAACTGTTGTAAGCTGCTACTAACGAAAGTAAATCGGAGATAAATATTAGGCCTAAACGCTAAAAATTAGGCCTAAAACCTTAAACTATAGTCTAAAAGCTAACACATTTTAAACCTAAATTGTGATGGTTATTTCTTTCAGATTATATAATAGAGATCGCTGTTGCAGTCATAGCAAGTTAGGAAATAATATATTATCTTGCATTGCGTGATAGAGGTGTGCCAGCTCAACATTTTCGTTGGTGGCGGTGTCAAATTTTATACCAAAGCAGTATTGTGAACCTTTTGAATCTTGACTATTGGTAAAAACTATCGTACTGATGATTGTTTGGCTTGCAGTTAAACGCCTTATTACGTGCTGTTTTATTTTTACTCGCGGCGATGGCCCACGTCTTCAGTGTTGGCTGCGAAAAGGAGGCGACAAAAAACTAAACAAAAACTTAATGCTGGAGCAAACGAAAGCTTGTTAACGTAAATTTGACACCTAACATAGGCCTACATTAAAAAAAAAGGCTGAAATAAGAAAAAGTCCAGCAAAGAACAGCAGTAAACATCACACCAAAAGGCAAACAGCCTAACAAATCCCATTAAGTATTGCACCCAGATTTTTAAGAATTATTAACAAATGTGGTATCGTCATTAAAATAAAAACTAAATTTGAGTTTGAAATGAAGATCCGTTCGCTCCGCCTATACAATAGGCCCAAAGCCTGTTTCCTAGTTAAAAGAGTTAAACGTGTTTAATTTAATATTTCACAATTATTTTGTTTGTTTGGCTTTTGGGCAGCTGAATATGGATGGCTTGCCTGCTTTACTTGTTGTTGCCTAGCAACCTATAAGCGAGAATGCGAATGACGCGTTGCGTTGCGAACCTTGTTTTCAAATCGTTTTTAAAAATACTTCTACTGGAGTAAACATTTTCTCACTTCACTATGTTATGAGAGGGACCATAAATTATCTTTCTTCATTGTCGAAATTATTTTATTTGCTTTACGTAGCCGTAACAACGTCTTGAAACGAGACCGTATCACATCATTCCCATTGAATTCACTGCTAATGCACCGATGATCTCGATCCGATCGTGTTCGCAGCGAGCTCTAGAGAATGGAACTGTCCCTGCCCCAAACTCGTAGCATAGAACTGCCAAACCATATGAAATATATATGGAAGCATCCTTGGCGTTGGCCAAGAGGCGAGACATACGATATCTACTCAGTCTGCCTTGCGCTAAAGCAGACAACTCTTTCCCGGTGGCAAACATCCTCTTTTAAACAGTCATTCCAGATCCGAGGCGACGCAGCGGATCTGAGGCGTCAACCGGATCACGTTTTTGGCCGGACAAGTTTTGCCCAGACAAGTTGTTGCCGGACACGTTTTTGGTTGCGGGTTTCTGACATTATATGATTAGCGCAGCGAGCGCGGTAGCGTGAGCGAGGCACGTAATTTTGAAAACTAAGAAAAACAGAACGGCACCATTTTCGTAGTGAGGCTTGAGACCCGGAATGACCGTGTAAAAAAGACGCTGTTTGCACGCGAAGCTGGCGTAACGAACTAAGCGACTCAAGGTCGGCTTACCGGGGAGGGATAGCTTAAAGCCGGGTTGCCACCAAACGCAATTGTGCAGCATGTAGCGTCATCGAGTTCTCTCTAGTGTCTGCTCGCAAAAAGTAGTAAAGCACTGCACAAAGCAATATCTCTTCACACAACAAACAAGCCACATGCCTCCTTAATTACTGAGTATAAAATTTGGTACGGCCTCGTGCACCTGAAAGCAAGCTGTAAAAATTAACGATATTACTGCCACTAGATGGCGCCACGGTAAAATATAAAGATAATACCGTGGAGCCATCTAGTGGCAGCAATGTCGTTAATATTTACAGTTGCTCCCAGGTGCACGAGGACGTACCAAATTTTTACTCAATAATTAAAGACGTACGTGGTTTGTATGGTGTGTTAAAAAAATATTGCTTTGAGCATCGGGCCCTAGGCCGAAAAACGGCCTGAAGGGTGCATCACGGTCATGGTAAAAAAAAAAAATAAGGTACTATCTATTTTAAATGGAAAATTTTTGTTATTTTTACTGAAAAGTTGTATAAAAAAATTGAATTTGTAAAATATTGCTGTTTTTCTCCTTTTTTGCGGGACTCGGAGGGGGGGGGGGGGCGCAATAAATCTTAAGCACCAGGCCTATGCGAGGCTTAATATACGCAGCCCCTACTGGGCCCCTGTGCAAAACCGCTTGTTGGCCCATCCCTCCTCTAAAGACATTTTTTTAAACAAACTTGTAAGATACGCCCTATAGAGTATTAACTATTAAAAATGGTGTACGTTGGATTTCTTGCAAGCGAGGATTACCCGTGGTTTAATACTGGATTACCTGTTACTGTTAACTCGGTTTACAAAGATGGTCCCCAAGCTGGTTGTGCGCCAGCGTACTTCGGTTAGCTGGGATTACTACAAATTTAATTAAATTTAATAACAACATTGGGTTGCCGGTTTCCTAGAGAGGAAAGAGACAAACTTTAAAAAAAATAACATTTTAAAGTGTAAGAACAACCAATAAAATTCATTACACATAACAATAACAATTTGGTCAGAGTGTTAAAAAAAGACAAAAAAAAAGTGTAATATAGTATACAAAGGCACAAGTTAATCAAAATAATATTTCAGATCATCTGAGACATGGTCATCCAATCTGTTTTTGAATGTGTTAACCGAAGGTGCTAAAGTAACAAAGTCAGGAGGCGAATTCCACATTACAACGAGTCTGTTATTTCGTTTAATTCAACTAAAACGTAACGTAAGCGTCAATGCAATCATGCAGTCCAATTTTTTCGTCAAATAAAAAACAAAACACACAAACACACAACACAAACACACATAACACACAAAATAAATTATTGCAAAGTTGCCACAAAAATAAATAAATAAATTTAAATAAATAAAAAAAAGGTCAGTTTATTAATTTGATGTCAAGTTTATAATAATAATAATAATAAAGAAATTCTGCCCACCAATGGGGCACGGACAACGGAAGGATAGCGGTCGCAACCACTTAGACCGTGCCGGAAGTTAAAAGGTACAAGAAACCACAGCATCACTGATACACTCTTTTCAAAAAAGCAGACAAGTCCACACCGTTCAACCTGTTAGCTTGCAATTTTTAAATTTTTTTTTCTATTGGTGACCTGAGTGTTGGTGTCAGGAGGGCCGTGAAATATTTGGGGGGTCATGGCCCATCCTGGCCCACCCCTAGCGCCGTCACTGACTTCTGCACCCGATTACTAAAGTTGCCCCCTCCCCCCCCCCCCCCCCGACGGGTATGCCAGTTTCTTAGGTGCCAACATGTTTTCATTTCTATTTTATTTTTGATTTGGCTAGATCCACATTACGAGTCGCATGCACTTTCAACCCATACCTCCGACAAAATATGTTCAGTTATTACGCAAATCGCTAACGCATTGTTTTGCTTACACCCGAAAAGGCCCACATTTGTTCACTTATCATAACTGACTGACTTATCTGTAATTTTTGCACAATAAACGTTGTCAAAGCGATGAAATTTAAGTTAATTAGAGATCAGTGGTCTCTTTAAGCATTCCAAGATGGCGAGCTGGTGTTGTTCGCCACGCATTTTTAATCGTGTTTTACCGAATTTTTATGTATGTACTGGCAGGGCCGGATTAATACATTGTGGGGCCCGAGGCATTAGGTTGTATTGGGGGCCTCAACGTATAAAGAGCTAGAAGTCCAAATCGTATTTTTAAAGTGAGAAACGGGGACCAAAGTTGTGGATCAAAAATTACATTAAGTCCGAAAAGGTGGGTCAGAGTTTTCGAAAAAAACAAACTTTAAACAGTTATTGTCCAACTAACCAACTGTTTAGTCCGGTGCAGTCTAGAGTATAGAAGGTATAACGTCACATGTAACGTCACGACTACATCGACTAACAGTTAAAAAAAAAAATTAACTTTCTAAATTTAGTAAAATGCGCACTTTTTCGGACACAGAATGGGATTTTGGATCAACAAACGTACTGGCCATCTCGTGCAACTGAAAAAAAGTACACTGAAAAAGTATGGTTGACCACACAGCATAAAAAGTTTTTAAAAAGAGCTTGTTAATGATATTACTTGCTAAGTTTCCAAACTCTCGCACATTTACATAGCTAACACGTTGGTTACGATTTTATGGGGGGGGGGCCATAAACAAGGCCATCAACAGTTAGTTGCTCGAAAGAATGTGTATATATTTCGTTAACCTTGACGCGACGCAGCACAGCCATTGCCTGGCTTGTGCCACAGTCTGACGGCAAACGGAAAACGAGTAATCTTTCAAAACCATACATAGATAGTTATGTCACTGAGCCAATGAACAACTTCAGCTTTTTTGTTTTT
>JAHWFP010013825.1:0-19872 GCA_023313725.1 Lithobius niger
GGCATGTGTAAGTATATTGTGGTCCCGTGGGAATTTCGTGGTAGAAATTTTACCGTTAGAACTATACATAAGAAGAACATCCAACAGCTTCTATTTCCGTTTGTTGTTTTCCCAGAAACTCCTGCATACGGCCGCCATCTTGGAAAACATGGCCGCCATTTACAGCATTAGTAAAATTACTGTATCTATGGTTGTATTGGTCCGATTTTAGTTTTCTTTATATCAAATGAAAGGTAATTTAATTTGCCAATTTTCATGTCCCATGATTTGTCACGTTTAAGATGACAGTTCTATGAGAATTTACCAAACGTACGTAAATTGTGCTTAGTTTTTACCGCTTTTCCCAAATTTACCAATAAACTACTGGATTTAGCTCCTTAAAGTATAAGAAGAAAATGGTGAAGCATTTAATTACATTTAATTTGATGTGTAGAAAAACTAAATTGGTACTATAGAACCGGAGATATGAATAACAACACTCTACTAACCAGGATATGGCCGCCATCTTGGAAACATGGCCGCCATTTATAGCATTAGTAAAATAGCTGTATCTTTGGTTGTATGGGTCCTACTTTCGTTTTCTTGATGTCAAATGAAAGGCAAGTTTATTTGCCACCTCTTATGTCCCATGTTATGTCATGCTTATGATGATAGATAGTACTGCGAGAATTTACCAAGGAGTATGTAAATTAGGCCCAGTTTTTATCACTTTCCCAAATTTACCAATAAACTACTGGATTTAGCTCCGTAGAGTATGAGAGGAGCTAAATTCAGTAGAAAGTACCGCACGGTAACTGGGTTGTCAATCGGTCACAAATTCCACTCTGTGCCATAGGGCCTAATCATGAACTAGGACACATAAATAGGAGTCTGAAGGTCACAGGAGGACTTATGGGAATAACTCTCAACCCGAGTAATCGCATGCGGTTTATGCTGACATCTACGGAGATAGTACGCCTTGGAAATGAAGCTAAGGAGATTGCAGGAATTAGAAATGCCCCAAGAAAGAAAGACCACGAAGCAGGCAATTCATTTGTGGTGCACCATGCAAGAAACGCTGTAACGCTCGAATCCATACTTGAAGAATTCGGCCCATTCCCGACAAAAGTGAGAATCTATTTAACCTAGTGACGAAGATAGTATTACCTGAAGCTGTGACAAAAGACATATTACGCCAAGCAGAAGAAGGACAGGTTTTCTACGAGACTTTCGTGCAGAAACGTATAAAAACCAACGACGTGAATATTTGGGCAAAAATGAAAAAATGTACTTTACAAACATTCCAATGAACCCATAAGAAGATTAATATGAAAGTAAAAGATGCCATACACACTGTGAAAGAAGATAGGGCATTGTTTTCTCAGTTGCTTTTAGTGTCACGTTCAAGACGGATCTTGAGGAGAGCATCTTCACATACGAATTCTCTGTTGTGCCAACATCTATGTTTTCACAAAATGGCTCCTTGTCGTATTGCTGTGCTAAGAGTGTACTTATGAATTTGCTTGAGGAATTACCCATGAATAATGACAATGCAGTTGGTGAGGTTAACGCAGATCTGGAGGTGATTATATTAGATGGCATGGCAGTGTTGCAAGCCATGACCCAACCAAAGCACATAAACACATGTGCCGACCTAGCAGATAATTTTATCCCACAATTCCTAGAACCAAAGTTCAGAAAATGTGATGAACTCCATCTTATATTTGACAGGTACGACATCAAGAATTCCTTGAAACAGCAACAAGGGTAAAGCTACAACAGGGTAATACACCTGTAGCTTACAAAATTGATGATAAAACGTGCAATGGGAATGTAGCAATGAAAGCATTTGCTAGGTCATGCTCGCACCAAGGATGAAATGTCAACATGCCTTGCCCACAAATCATTAAATTATGCTCGTTAAGGAGATTCGATTGGTGGTCGCGTGGCGACAAGAAGTTTCAGCCTCACATGATGAATTTAGCGAATTATCCATTAGCCAAGAAGAGACTGATACGAAAATAGCACTTGAGCGATTTCTCTGACGTTCATAACAACATAATTATGCAACACTTGAAAAGTTTACTTCGCCAGTTATATTTGCCTGGCACAACAATGAGGAAATTGGAAAGGTTCGGTGGCATCTCTTTACAAAGAAACAGATTAAAGGTGAACATTCATCTCTAACAAGAGCCTCGCTTCAACCTGCAATCAAACGTGCCCATTACCAGGCTTGATTTAGAATGCTGACACCATTGCAAAACCACAGTTGCCATCATCTACTAACTATGGGTGGAATGAAGAGGATGGGCAATTTATTCATGTGATGTGTACTTTACCTCCAGCCCCCGAGGTACCGATAAATCTCATAAAATGTTCTTGCAAGAAGTCTACATGCCAATCAGGAATATGTGCCTGCTACAAAAACAGTCTGAATTGCAGCGAAATGTGTGTTTGTTGTGAGTGTGTGAATTAGTCTTTGTCGTTTTCACAAAATGAGATTAGTAATGATGACAGTTTTGATGAGGAGTAATTTACATACTACTACACTTTTCACATCTTAGGCCAAAACATTAGAAAAACATATCTAACTACATCGTAATATGTGATGAATAAATTAAACTTGCTTGGACTTCACATACTTTGCAACAACTTTACTTCTACTATACGTGCAGTAGACCAAACTACCGCAATTTAGTGTTCCTACACCTGGTTACATAGCATTTTCGTTCGTATCTTCGGTTCTATTTGACCTATTTAGTTATTCTACACGTCAAATTAAATGAAATTAAATGCTTCGTCCTTTTCTTCTCATATTCTAAGGAGTCAGTATTTTTTTGGTAATTTTGGAAAGCGATAAAAACTGGCCACAGTTTACATACTTTTGATAAATTCTTGCAGTACTATCTTCTTAAACGTGACAAAACATGGGGAATAAAACGTGGCAAATTAAACTGCCTTTCATTTGACATCAAGAAAACCAAAATCGGGCCAATATAACCAAAGATACAGCTATTTTACTAATGCTGTAAATGGTGGCCATGTTTTCCAAGATGGCGGCCATATCTGGTTACTAGAGCGTTTTTATTCATATCTCCGGTTCTATGGGCCCGATTTAATTATTCTACACATCAAATTCAAGGTAATTAAATGCTTCATCCATTTCTTCTTATACTTTAAGGAGCTAAATCCAGTAGTTTTTTGGAAAATTTGGGAAAAGTGATAAAAATTGGGCACAGTTTACATACTTTTGGTAAATTCTCGCAGTACTATCATCTTTAACGTGACAAAACATCGAACCTAAAAGGTGGCAAATTAAATCACCTTTAATATGCATCAAGAACACCAAAATCGGACCGATACAACCATAGATACAGCAATTTTACTAATGCTGTAAATGGCGGCCATGTTTTCCAAGATGGCAGCCATACCCTGGAAACTAGAACGATTTTATTCATATCTCCGGTTCTATGAGACCGATTTAGTTATTCTACACATCAAATTAAAGGTAATTATATGTTTCATTGTTTTCTTCTTATACTTTAATGAGCTAAATCCAGCAGTTTATTGGTAAATTTGGGAAAAGCGGTAAAAACTGGGCACAATTTACATATTTTTGGTAAATTCTCACAGAACTATCATCTCAAACGTGACGAATCATGGGGCATGAAAGTTGACATTTTAAATTACCTTTCATATGACATAAAGAAAACTAAAATCGGACCAATACAACCAGATACAATAATTTTACTAATGCTGTAAATGGCGGCCATGTTTTCCAAGATGGCGGCCGTATGCAGGGGTTTCTGGGAAAACAACAAACAGAAATAGAAGCTCTTGGATATCCTTCTTATGTAGTTCTAATGGTAAAATTCTACCACGAAATTCCCACGGAATTACACAAGTCACCTGACTATGATTTCGGCCAAAACCTGTCAAAATAACCAGATTGCTTGAGCATAACTGGAAAACGGTTCGTCAGGAGGCTGAGTTCGTTTTTCCAGTTCACGTTTTAATCTCGTCTTCATAATTTGGACCTTCGAACTCCAAATTAAAGTCGTCTACAGACGCATCTCAAGTTACAAAACTTCCGAAATTTTGTCCCCGAAACGTCCTGATTATTTTGTTACCACACTTTTTGGCGCATTTGTATTATAATTTCTACCAGATCTTGCTTTTATTAAAAACAGTCATACACCTGGACCACAGGCTAAGGGATCATCCTGTAAAGGATTAGCTCGAAGCGCCGTTAACGCGGGATGAACGATGCACTGAACTATATAAACGAATCTGGATAATTCAGCGATTAAGTGAAATACAACCGCACTAAACAAGTTTCTACCTAAGGAACCCACGACAAAGTCGTCCATGAGTTTAGATCGGGTGAACACCGCTATCGAAGACCCAACAGCCGGCCCGGCTACACCACTTTCAACCTTAAGCACCTCTCCCTCACTCCCTCCCTTTCCCTTCCACTCAACCCCTTCACTTTCGTTATTTTCTGCGCCACCGCAACCTCCAATAGCTGTAGGGCAGTAAATTAATATCCCTCCAACGCCATGAAGTTCTTTATTGGCGTCTCCATTCGAGACCTCAGAGGGCGTTTTAATAACACGGAAACTACTCGGACGCCTTTATTTTTGAACTCTCGGGCCAGCCTCATAATGGCGGTGTTTCGTAGCTTCGCTTGTGACGTCAAATCGGCCGTCATGAGGTCACACCCTATCTTTGATGGTGTCGGTAATAGTGGACGAAGAAAGTTAGTAACTTGGAGGAGTGTTGCAAACGGTCGATACTATTGAAAACTGAACACTTCCCACTGTCTATACTTTGTGACCTCCTTCTTCTAACCTAAGGAATTAATAGCGTCATTAAATTGCGTGAACTCATACTCGGGGACGTGCATACAGGTGAAGAGGGGGGAAAGGCTCTACTAGACCCCTCAGCCGATGAATTTTAAGTTATTCGACTGGCTAATGAAAATATTCGGCCAATTTTAGGGTAGCCGACTATTTTTTCGGCCGCTATCGGCTTGAGACAATTACGGCGGCTATTGGCTTAGCCTACACGAATTTTGGCATTTCCTACATTAAAATGAGAGCAATTTCTATAAGCTAAAGCGTTTGTTACGCATGTAAGTTTTAGTTTTATGCCACATTAAGTCTTAAGTACGTCAACACAATTTTTAACACAACAAATGAAATATGCTGTAAATTATAGCTTGTATTGGTAAAGGAAATAAATTCAAATGACACCATTAAATGTAACGTTAAAATTAATGTAAAGTTGCCATCTCTTGCTTGCTGACTTGACCGTAATTACCTAATGACTATAATTAGAGCTAATTATGGTGTTCGACTCAACGATGAAAAGAAACATTGGCCAACTTTCGAATGCCGGGTTTTTGGTTATTGTTCCACGTGAGAGACACGTCCGTTCCTTTTACGGAAAGTGTTTCCATATTTTGTAGCGAGAACTAGCCCTTATATTGAAGATGGTTTGGCGCGAAGGGAGGTCTTTCCCAACAAGAACGCAACAAGGACAGAACTCTATGCACGAACTGTCTTGTTGGACAATTTCTCGATTCATGTGCGGATTGTTAAATGTTTATTTTTGTAAATTGCGTTATGTCAAAGGAAGAAGTAAAGAAGTTTGAATTTAACAAGTCTGCAGTGAACCCTTGAAATTACATTAAACATATTTTTTAGTTTTCTGTAAACTTGAGTTAACTTAATTACGTAATCTGCATCCTTAAAAAGTTACCATGTTCGTGTGCGCATAGCGACTCCTCTTGAACTAAAGCACCTACAAAGATGAGACTAGTGCCTATATAAAAGATAATTAATTTACGCTTCGGATTACCTATTTTTCCTTGCAGCAATTTAATTTTTTTGACCCTCAAATATGCGGAAATGCCTCTAAAAATTGCTCATGATGTCAAACTTCGATCAGGCAAACTTGGTTGGTAAAAGAAAAACCTAAAAAGACGACATGGCTAGCCTAACAAAAATGCGGCGAATATGCGGCTGACGTATTTCCGGCGGCGAATAAGGCTATCGGCGGCGGATGAGGGGGTCTAGGCTCTAGCCCCTGCTTTCATGGCAAAGTGCCCCTTTTCCCTGAAAAAAATGTACTTTTCGGTGGAGCGGTGGTGTAAAAGACCCCAAAAAACGCAAAATAATATCGGACAAAGGACAATATCAGCTAAGAAAGTGGTGCAGAGAGGTCACAAATGGTCAGAAGCCCCACGGGGGGGGGGGGGGGGGTAAAAAGAGGTAAAACACCAAAATAAAAAAAGGTCACCAGAAAAAAAGTTTCCCCCTTCCTGTCGGGGGCCTGTGAACGTCCTTTAACTTTCTTAATGCTGTCTATAACTTCAGGCATGGCTACGCAAAATTGCAAATAAAAGTAAATAAGGCATTTGTGGGTAGTTTGTGGGTCGTTTTAGTGGTGGTGTGGTTCCGTCTGAACCCGGTCAATGCGATCGAACCACAGTCAGTTGAAGGAACTGCATCCTACAGCACAAGAGGAAACGAGGTGAAAACACATCACCGACATTTAATAAATTTCCTCGATAGGGTTCTAAACCATACGCAATGGCTGTTTGCCGTGACGTCACCATGAGTTAGCCAATGACGAACGAGAACAACGGCTGTTTGGCCGTCTGATTGGACTAGCCCAGTCACGTGATATGCACGTCCCAGCAAACAGCCTATGGCGTGTGGTATAGGTCCCATGGAAGTTTACCCACGGAGTTTTATTAAAATTACCACCAAAATCCTGTCTCCCATCGGATTTTACCTGCAATATTTTAATAAAATTCTGTCCTCAGTCCTATGTACCATGAGACATATACTTAATTTTCATTTGTTAAAATGTATACGGATAAAAATTGATGATTTTTCATTGAAAGAATCAAATGTACAATTGAGAAAATTGCATCTGTTTAAGTGCGGTTGTGCTTTACGTTTTAAATATATGATTCGTAAATTTGATTATTTCAATGAAAAATCATCAATTTTGTATCCGTGTACATTTTAACAAGTGAAAATTCAATCACATAACCCCCTTTTTTTACGGCACACTTGACGTTTTTGTTTGTAATCCGTGTACCTTTTTTACGGCTTTGGCGTCGTGCTACAAAGGTTTACGCATGTAGTCGATTGTTGCTGGCCACTTTGAAATAATTCAACTCAGCTCTGAAAGCTTTAATGTACGAAATATATACGACATCTTATCGTCTCTATAAGCTGCCAAATTAACAACGTTGCTTAATTGGGTTTAAAACTATATCCGTTTAGATGAAGTACGAATTTTTTCGAGTATATTTATTTGGAGCCGTGGCCCATAGCCGTACGCCCATACGGCCGCCGCCGTCCGCCGCGGCTGTGCGAATTTTTTCAAAGGGTTTTTTTTTTTTTAGCGAGCAGATTTTTTCATTTTACTCTTCAACAATCAACTTTGTAGTAAAGACATAACACATGCACGAAGAATGAATCTGGCGTTTGCTGAGTGGCTAAGTTCCCTAATTATAACAATGGTTAAAACAATGTAAAACAATGTAACTCCACGGAATGGCTCGACCAAGTGGTCTCTGTGAGGATGAAGCCCCAGGAAATTTCTGGCTTAAATGTTTCATATTTTAGGTAGGTGCAGTAGTTTTTTCTGAAACCGGGTCATACAAGAACAAGAACAACAACAAGAGTGAACACTTTTCAAATTTACGTCTGGCTCCCTACGTTTATTCTTGCACAGAATTTGATAAAAGTTGGCATAAATCTACCTTCCGTACCTGTCTACTATCTGGCCAAGTTTGGTCGAAATATATTGAATAGGAACGGAGAAATTAATACTTTTAGTTTTGCTGGAAAGAGGACTTCGATCATGTATATCTCTACACGGCGAGCCGTGTATGATAAGTGACCGCGCCAGTCTTAAACAATATCTATCACCAGAGTCGTAAGTGTCATGAGACATTACACCCGGTACTTAAATGAAAATCCTCTCTAGAGTCCTCATTCTCAGGGTACTTTAATAAAAGTCCTCTCCAGTCTCAATTACCTATGACTGATAGTAAAGTCAGGGGTGTGACGTTATTTCCACTCTTGCAATTCTATTGAGTTTGATGAGTTGTGATTGCAGTTATGGAAGGTTTTGAAACGTCCAGTATGGAGACAAACTATCTCCAACCGCAGCGAGTTGTGCTGAATTTGACAGGTTAACTTCACGTTGTGTTTATAAACACAGCAATTTATCAAATGTTTTTATAGTTAACTAATTTTTTTCGAGATTACATATATATATATATATATAATAACATGTATCTACATAGTAAGATCGTAGAAATCATGGGTACTCTACTACTTTTAAGAGTTAAGTGTAAGAGTACAAGAGTTGCGCGTCTGGCAGAAGGCAAACATTGGGGGAGCTTTTCAGGATAGCATGCTTCTCGAAGGGGTAGCTTCGAGACCGCCTTGAGCCTTATTATTTTATTTCCGTCAGCAAAAACATGAACATGGAAGAATATAATAGAAGTGATCATAGAAAAGGAGAGGAGGAATATTAGCTGAGGGTTGGGTGATTTGCGTCACAGGATGTGCTGATTGAGTGAGCGAAGCGAAATTTTTCAGAAACTTAATTCAGTCGAACATGGACGCACACATGAGCTACCATACCTAATCAGTGTTGCAAACGGTGTATTTAACACCACCATTGCGTAGCATGGGGCTTCGGCTAGTACATCATGACATACATGCGTTTACATTTTTTGTAATGCTATATAAATAGGTTTCTTCCCTGTAAAACATGCTCGTGGTTCCATATGAAAATATTTTTTTTTTTTATTCAAGTAGCATTGTTACCCTTGTAACGAGATTCTTGCCTTAGGGCTTCGGGCAGATGACCAGGAGTGGTTAACGCTCGTTAAACCCTTTGAACCCTATGAGATTCTACCTGCCAAAATGGGTGGCAAGTGTCCTTAGGCCTGCGAATGGATTTTGCCAGAGAGAACGAGAAGTGTAGCTTTAAATGGTCTCTCTTGTCTAAAAATAGCTAATTTAAATTTTTGACGTTATCAGGAGAGAGAGAGAGAGAGAGAGATTGCTTCCGGAATATGACGTCACAAACGACCGGACTCTTTCCGATCATCATTAGAAGAGTCCCAATTTTGAAACTAGGACGAGGACTGGAATTGGAAAATGGGGGAGGGGATGGCGGGTGGGGGGGGGGGGGGGTAAGAAAGGTTGGAATGGTTGCGGTCAGCTGATCGAAAATGGGTGGTGGTGAATGAAAAGGGGAGAGGAAGTTGGGGTGGGGGGGAATGAAAAGGGCTGTTCTTGCTGATTGCACCACAGGGGGCGAAGTTGGAAAACTAAATCTTTTGGTTTCGGCTCTGCTTCATTCCCATAAAAGTGGAAGCAGAAATACTTATTGGAAAGTGGTACAGGGCCACACATAAATGACGTCGCGTGAGAGTCGGGGTGAAGGGGGACTACGCGGCGTGTGACAGACAGTTACGGCAACGCAAACTGAGATTGAAGCTGCCTTCCTAGCTTCCTATAAGGGCGAATTTTTCGTAACGACTCGCCTTTGCATTCACGCAGATAGAATTTAATCGCGATGGCAAAGGTTTCGTTGCCATGGTAACAACTCTTCCTGGATTGGCTAAATCCGAGATCGTTTGAGCTAATGCTTGCAGTCTTATCATTCGTTACAGTAAGCTTAAGAAATCCTCATGACGAAACAATTTTCCAAATTGCTTCTAAATTCAATTATTGACTCGTTTCGTTGCTAGCTGGCAGAGCTAAAACCGCCGCCATGTTGGTATTTCAGATAATTTCCAGCTTCTAGCTTCCAGTCGTTGCGTAAAAGCGCCCTATGGCAGGTCAGCTGGCTGCTTTTCCGATATAAGGGCGCGTTTATGCAACGAGTACTTCTCGTTCACCGAACGCTATTTGCTAGTCAATCGTATTTATTTACGATTAGTTTCCCGTTTCTACTAAATGAATGCGGTAACAGATAACAAATCAATTATAAATAACAGCACGGATAAAGAACAAAGTGCAACAGTAACTTTAAACACTGCTACAACATTGTTGTCATTTCACGCTAGTTCCAAAAATCGCTATTCTCGCACACAGAACAGCTTCTAGCATTGATCAGACGACGGTAGATGAATAAATAGCTGCTCGCAGAGAGAATTCAAAATACAACATGGTGTCCACTTCGGGGTTATCGAATCGAAGACAAACCATCAAATGCCGGCATTCAAAAATCAGTCCGTCGTCTTGTACTGCGGTAAGAATTGTTTCCTCATTGTCATAAATCGATGCTGTCATGTTGCACGCTTCGTACGTCGTGTCGCGAGGCACTGCTAGAAGATCTGCGACCGCGTTGTTGCCATGGTTACTACTTATAGACAACTCGAAAGCCGCATTCCCAGGTAAAGGCGAGAAGCAGCCAGCAGATTTAGTATCAACCAAGTAAAAGCTAGTGAGCGAGAAAATTATTGTTGTGTAAACCGGCCCTAGTTAGTCACAGACAGACTACGTCCAGTACCGTGGGGGTCTGAGAACCGGTGGGAATGGAGTTGATATCTGAAAAAAACTGTTATGCGGGAAAATTTGTATTTTACGCAGCTGCCTGTCAATTTTTAACAGAGAAAAAAAATAATGAAGCGTAACGATAAAATTACGAGGACTCCTACTGAGGGCTTCTGCCGTATACACTTTGTTCAGATACCAATTCCCTTGGGTTCTCAGGCCGTACGGTACTGGGCCGAGCCTGACGTATCTGTCACTAACTAACACCGGAAAAACATAAAGCTGACCGGCCTGGACTGGAGTGAGGAACGGAGCTACTATCTCAGTTGGCCTTGAGTTACGGACTGGGTAGATAATGTGGTGAATACCCGCTTTCCGAGTATATTGATGCCCCACGATTTATGAGAAACGGCATTACGTATTTTTATCGTGATCATTTCGTATTGGTGACGCTCTCTAGTGTCTATCTCCATGACGACACTCAGGAACGTTGATTGGGAAGAGACGCCTCTGACGATGACGCCCTCTATCGATAATCGTTGAAAGTCGATACTAGTTTAGAAGTAATCTGCCCTTTCTATAGAGCAGTGACACAACGTAGTATTATTGTATATAACACTATGCTGGAGCCAGTTACTGGGATAGCTGCAAGGGTCACTGGATGGGGAAAAGAGAGGCGTCTTACTGAAGACAATGCTGATGACAGTGGATTTCTAAGGCTTATAACGCGCGATTTTTGTCGATTTATTGGCAGTTGCTGACATGTTTAAGCAAGTGGAATCTTTATTTTCCGATTACAACCTCACAGCATAAGGGATTGGAGAAAACAACTGTTTTTTACGCCTAAGAAATCCGCTCTCAAAGCACTGGCTTGACTAGAAGTGCCGTTGTTTAACCCTCCACTTTAATCTAGTGCCCCTTGCAGCTATCTCTCTTGTAGCCAATATGACGTCACATGACGCTGCTCTATAGTCATGCATTTTAACTCTATCCCCTCCTGAACCCTTGCAAGTAGAGCAATTAAATATTTCTTCTGGGGGGGGAATGGGTCCGCCCCCCCCCCCCCCCCCTTCCATTATTTACGCTACTGACCTTGCGACTACCAAGTGTTCCTCATATGTTATATAGGCTTGGCAATAAAAATTTGAAACGTCATTCACTTAGCTTCCGGTTTTGCCACCAGTCATCCCGCTGTGAACACGCCACAAAAAGAACTGCTCTAGCATGCGGACTGAACTGTGGAAAAGGTACTCGTGATGCGTGACACGCGGATTTTAAACTTAAAACACTGCATTGACACTAAATTATTAAAGTTTAACAACAATGGCTTCATGCTATGTACATACCTCTTTATCCACGTAAAACCGACGTCAAAACAAAGACTCCGGAGGTTTGATTTCTTGAATTTCCAACCAGAAGAAGAACCAAGGTAGTGTACGTCTGTATCATTGCAAGGTATAGTACGCTACGTCGTTTTCTATTCTCATTAAAAATTTATTAAACGATCGTTGGAAGTAGCAATAAATCGTCCGAAAACTTCAAGGATAGTCACCGTTATCGTCAAATAATGTTCGTTTAGTGCTGCAACATCGGGAAACCCTAATAATGAGAATATTACTGCGTTCTTGTGCACCTCGCTAACACTAAAGTGTCCGCGGCCTATCTTGAGTTCGCCCCAGAACGACACAGATAATGAATTGTATGTTTTTGGTAGGAAAGTGCCTTGTTGATATCCAAGATGGTTACAAAAACAATGGCGGCCGTCGACTAAAGCCGTCCCTTCCAAGAAGATGTAGCCGCTCATAAAGACCTGCGGGACTCAAGACAGGCCGCGGACACAATAATCAATGCTATGATGTGACATAGTTCGCACTTTGTTGATAGTGCTTGCAGCGCGCCTTGCGGCAGTTTTTGACGACCTTGGACGACGCGGTTCGTATGCAACGTCAAACCGAGTGTTAAGCATTTCTACGCATAAGGAAGCTGTGCAACTACTCCACTAATCATTGTTATCTCGGGTCCGAAAGGGGCAATATTCTTTGAAAATTCCTATGATATTTTGCGCGCTTCAGTGTAAGAACGAATGCATTTCTAATGCCGATCCCTTCTTGGATGCGTTGGTGTGGACAACAACAACCTTCAATAGAGCAGTGACATTTTCCGCCATATTGGCACCAGTATGGGTTTTGGAGGGCATAACTGCAAGGTGCACTACATAAAAATGGAGGGGAAAAACAACGGAAGAGCGGATTTCTTAGGCTTAAAATAACGTTGTTTTCTCCAACAACAAAAATCGCGCGTTTAAGGTCTGGAAATCACTCTTCACAGCATCGGCTTCAGTATGACACCCTTCTGCTTCTCTCTGCAGTGCCCCTTGCAGCTAACCCATTATGGCTCCAGCATAGAGTTGTATACAACAATATACTACGTCGTGTCACTGATCTATACCCAAAAGGTTAGGAGTTTGGCAGGAGAGTTCCTTTTCTGGATGGGAAGATTGTGACGATCAGACGACTTTGGTGACCTATGGTAGCAAAAGATACAGGCTTTGAACTTTGGTTTAAAGCCTTGCACGTCAATTTGACACTTAATTTTACACTTGGGTTTACCACTTTTGTACTTCAATTTAACGTTAGTGGATTTCAATTTAACACTCTTGGCTTTGGATTTAACACCCGTGCAATTGAATTTAACACTTATGCACTTGAAATTAAAACGTTGAAACAAACTCTTCGAGCTATTCAATGTATTTAAAGACGCCTTTTCAACTTCCACATGAAGCACCGTAAAATCTTCGAGCAATATAAAGAAAATAGAGGTATATTAGAAATGGAACAACACTGTTAGCAGCAGCGCCACGATTTTCATAACTGAAACGAGATCACGTGACCCGCATCAGCCTATTGGATGACGGGAGAATCTGGAACGTCGATGCTGTGTTTAGAATATGGGCAACGCTATCAAAATAGTGAACTCGTGCCTTTAATGACTAAACCAAATTACGTAAAAACAAAATTACGAAACAGAAACACAATATTTATACAGTAAAACCAACATTCTTAAAACGATGAGTATCTTTGGTTAAATTGTACTGAGATGCATAAGGATTGCAAGTCACCTTAAAGGGATATACCTCCCAGCGCCATTTTTCTCGATCCTCCACATCAAGTACGGCCCCAAAGATCTATTTCCTTACCGTTAGTCTTTCTCTTTTTAAAATGTGGCGTCTAGGAGATTTTCTGTTGAATATTACTAACTTTATTTACGTTCGTCCCGAACATATGTGATGCATCGCGCGCCTACAATGACCTTGAAGTTTTATCTGTGTGTGTGCAGTATTAATTTTAATCGTTTGCTAGTAATTACTATGAGATCAAAAATCTAGAAGGCTAATGCAGTAAAAATTTAAATTAATTATTCCAATAGATCGCCGAAGCAAAATTATAAGACACTACTCTAGAAAATTATAAATTGTGATTTTAAAATACAAGAATCATTCCGGTTTTTGACGACACAATCAATGGGTTCACGCTGGCTGGACTATTAGGCGCAATACCAACTGAGACAGTAGCTACGTTTTTCGCTGCGAGGAACGAAGCTACCGTCTCAGTTAACCTTAGCTGTGGTAAATACGCGGATGTGATCGTCGCGTGGGTGTTGTGAGGCAGGCGGAAGGTTATA
Source organism: Lithobius niger (assembly GCA_023313725.1). Lineage (NCBI taxonomy): Eukaryota > Metazoa > Arthropoda > Chilopoda > Lithobiomorpha > Lithobiidae > Lithobius > Lithobius niger. Next base: position 14,202 of record JAHWFP010013825.1, read on the forward strand.
AGGCAGGCTGGATGTTGCTTTAACGTTTTTGTTAGTCCGTGAAAATACGAGATCTTTACGAGAAGCCAACTGCCCCTTATTGTGTTTATTGTAGCGAAACGGTGTTCACAATGTGTCTGAAGTACCTAACTGCTGTAAACTATAACCTCATAGAAGGAAATTAAAGACTCATTTCAAAGAAGGACGGATATAGAGTATGTTGGCTGCTATTATCGCGTTTCGTTTTACCTCACTACATTGTACAAAACTTACTTGAATATCTGTGCCCTCCAGTAATAAAACATGCCGACATATTCTCCGCTGTTTGGTGTGAATTTTATTAGTTTTTGGAACAACGCTTTCAAGAAGTCGTAAATTGTAATAAAACGGTGTGGTAATTTTATTTACGTTCATCCTTTCAATTTTAAATAGAATATTCTGAGAAGTTTAACTGCCTAAATACGGAAGCAATTCTCTGAAATAACTCGTTAAACGTAACTCACTTCGAGCACCCCAGTTTTAAACCTGAACCATTTAGAGAATTTGAAATAAAGTGTTCTTTGCTCCCACTGAGGCAGTTGCGCTTGTCCCCCCCCCCCCTGGGCCCTTTACAAAATTTTATTATTTTTCCCAAAACTTCTCTTTTGTCTTTTTATTATTATTTTTTTTTGTTCCACCAATGAAACAGCGCGTAGGTCGCGGGCGCCCGGAAATCAGCAGTCCCGCAATAAACTTCCGGCGAACCGCACCCTGGGAAGGCGTTAGTGTCAGCGCGAAGGCGGCAAATAGGCCATGAATTGGCCAGTTTTGCGACATCGGGGCCGACACCCGGCACAAAGCACGTTTTGACCCCCTTTCACTCCAAGACACAACAAAAGCGTAAATTCTGGCGGAAGGCAAATAAATTTGTTTGAAATTCGTGGGCGGCGGAGGGGTACGATTCAGCCAATTCTCGCGCTGCGGTTGAGACGTGTTCACTTCATCGGAATTGCCTTGTTTAAGGCGTATTTACGACCTTTAAGGGCGTGCCACCGACTCGAAATAGCATAAATCGAACCCAGTTAAGAGTTGGCAGTTACCCTGCCGCCATTTTTGATAGCTTTCCCTTCTCTTTAAGGAAGGTATATTACCTTAGGCAGATTTTAGTCTAGCGTGCATGGAGGATCACTTCCAGCATTTACGTATAAATTTGTCCGTGTAAAACTATGTGCCCCTTGGGTGGCCGTGTCCTAAACGAAGAAGACCATTTTGACAAACGATATTATTTACTGAAACAGGCTAAACAGTAAATTTTAGCATGTATTCATTGGCTTCTCATTGGCTTCTTCGAGTATTTGACCAAAGGTACACGGAGGTTTCTTATGTCGCTTTATCTTAGGTTGCTTTACTTTACGTCGACTCTAGAGGAGAGGTGGTTACACGGGCATTCAAGTTGGAGTGAGTTAAAGCAACGACGGGTACATGGTAGTTTCTGCCAAGTCGATATAGCACCGCATTTATCTAATCCTCCATCAACCAAACCCCTCTCTGTTTCAACGTCCCTACTCTGCTAGCTGGGATTTCGACTTCACTTTAAGGAAGTCGTAGTTTCCACCCTAGCTTCGTGACGTTTAGGCACAGTCATTTCAACAAATCAAAGGAGACCAATCCTTAGAGCGACATAGAAAATGGGTTATAGGTGGGTACACTTACGTTGTTAAAGCACTTCAGCTCCTTACGTCGACGTAACGAAGTGGTTTGAGACGCAGCGACTTGAAAGTGGTTTTAGGTGGTTAGACGGACGTTCTTAAAGCACTCTAAGCACTACGTCGACGTTAGGTACATGGAAGTGAGATAAAGCGACTTAAGAAACCTCCGTGTACCCTCGTGTACCCTTGAATAAAGGCTCCCTGAAAGCCTCCAGAAACGGCTGTTGTAACCACCATTATAGATATGGGACTTCACAATGCAGGCAGGATCGAATCAGTTCAGCTATAGTTTACTAAAAAAAAAAATTTCTGGCCTGTGAAACCTTTCATAATAGGTTGGGCTAGGATCTCCGGAATTGGTCACTGCGAGTGCCGATCTGCTCGGAGTTCCTTTGAAATTGTTCGGGGTTCTTTGCGGTGGATTTGCCCAATTTTGGCTCTTGTACATTTATTTACTAGCGGTAACTTTGAAAGTGATAGTACCGGCAGGAAGGCTGGAATGTCGGAGAAGCCGCCTCGCAGTGAGAGTTGTCCTCGTCTGGAATTCTCTGCCAGAGGAGGCTGTGCAATGACGTTTTGCCGACTAACTAGAATAGTTTAGCTTGAGTAAGTGCTGAAGACGAATCGGCCTAATTTTGGACCTTAACACTTTAGAAAGAGAATTCCCCTCTTGGGAACCTATATGATCATTGTCAGGGGAAGAAAGAATCTGCAGAAAGGCCAGAATATATCTCCTAGCTGCTGAATGAAATTGGTAGTCTCTTACGCTACCATAGAGATTTGCTGGGTCTTCACCAGGAAATTCTTTCCGGTGGCCGACCAGAATAACTTGGAGGAGGAGGAGGGCCCGGGGGGGGGGGACATAGGGGAAGGCGAACATCCCTGAGCTCTCCTTCCCATCACAACAAAGAATACACCGTGGACCTGGTGGAAATCGGCACTGATAAATCTTCTGTCGCAAGTTAATAAAAAAAATTATTCTTACGCTCAACTAACGTCGGATTGATGCTCAATGTGACGTATTTGCCTTCTTTTATTAATTTTTTATTATATATATATATTTTTTTCCTTTTTCAACATTTTTGATACGTAGTTTTCTGCACGGCTCGTATCATTTTAACTCTTACTTGATAGATGTTGGCTCTTCCCTTTGCTAGACCTCACCCCTCGTTAATCATGATCGCTCTCCGGTTGGCCGATTCGGCGGCTGCTCTTCTCTTCGTGTCTCAACCTCCCTCCGCCCACCATCCGCCATTTCGGGTTTTGCTTGTAACACGTAAAGGTGATGGCGTAGAGTGTGTGGAAGGGCGTGGGGGGGGGGGGGGTTAGAGGGAGAGACAGAAATAATGGATGGAAAGGTTATAGGGATACCCAGACCTCTTTTAACCCCATTTCAACTTTGCGATGACGGCTTTGTATGTACGTTGCACGGGCTTTTCAGAATCGTTATCGTTGCGTGTAGCGGCCATTTTTTTTTCTCTCTCTTCTGGGTGACATTAAAAGGAGCGTCCGGATAGAGACATTTCGAAACGAAACTTTGAAATAATATTGATTGATAATGGTCACGGCAGATGAGCGGATCAGAAACATCAATCTAGATACTTACGGTTAATTGAACACCTGGAAAATAAAACCCTGGAAAGTATACCCCTGGAAAGTTCCTACCAGGTAGCGTGAGACACTGTGTCTCTTTCAAGTGTTGTGAGAGTTATTCTGGGTGGGTATACCGACATTTTTTCCGCCTCTCGCATGATCGAGGTTTTTTCGTTCGAATCCCCCAGTTTACCCCTCCCCCTCCCACCTTTTCAGACTTTCTTCTGTGTCTGGTATTGTTCAAAACTGAACTATATGCCGCCATTGATATTATTAAAACACTTTTTTTCCATTCAAAATACCTCACTATTAAAGCTGAAATGATTATGAATTTGTTGAGCGTCGTGTATTTTTGAAGTCACCTTTAACCCATATTTGCATTTTTTGCTCCGCTAAAAATTCACTTGTTGCTCTTGCAGGATTTTAAAATTGGTTTCGTTCTCTTTTACTTTGGTTTCGTTTTCTTGTATTTTGGTTTGGTTCTGTTTCAAATTGTTTTCGTTTCTTTGCACTTTAGTTTCGTTTCTTTTCATTTTGCTTTCGTTTCTTTGCACTTTAGTTTCGTTTCTTTTCATTTTGCTTTCGTTTCTTTGCACTTCAGTTTCGTTTCTTTTCAGTTTGCTTTCGTTTCTTTGCACTTCAGTTTCGTTTCTTTTCATTCTGCTTTCGTTTCTTTGCACTTTAGTTTCGTTTCTTTTCATTTTGATTTCTTTTCTTTGCACTTTAGTTTCGTTTCATTTTGCTTTCGTTTCTTTGCACTTTGATTTGATTGACAGCTAATTTCACAACTCTTAAAGTCGAAGCAAACTAAACGGAGAATACTACATGCAATTTATGGTAAATAAAGTAAGACGTAGGTTTAAAAACGCATTAAATTAATGATTCACTATACACGGTAATACCTGTAATATCCACAAATGGCTATAGCTACGACATTAAAAAAAAAGCAATGTGGTGAGAACCATCAGTGTATTTTCTGTCTGTAATATATTCGAGCACTTAATATCTATACAAATAAATAAAAAAAATAAGTTAAGTGTTCGAACATATTACAGACAGGAAGTACACTGTGATTCTCATCAGGTAGTTTTTCTTAACTGTTCAACTTAATTTTAGCTATAGCCATCTAAAATCTTAATTTAGTTACTATAAATTGTATTGTATAAATTGTATTCAGCGTTTAATTTGCTTCGACTTTAAGATTTGTAAAATTAGCTTTCAATAAAGCAAACTGAAAAGAAACGAAAGCAAAATGAAATGAAACGAAACCAAAGAGCAAAGAAAGTAAGAAACGAAAGCTATTTGAAACATAACGAAACCAAAATGAAGAAAACGAAAGCAAAGTAAAAGAGAACGATACCAATTAAAAATACCTGTAAAATTAATTGCGTAAATTAATTTGTGCTTTGCAGCGTAAAATAAACGCATACATTTATTTTAAGATTGCATGTTCTGACAGATTTGCAGAATTATAAAAAAAAACACTCGTTTAACTACGAAGTTTAAAATTTTGACAAATACTTCATTATTTTTAAAATTACCATTATAGATATTTTTTTTTTAGACGTTCTGATTCTTGTGGAGATCCTTTCCAAGATCTTGTAAGACGCTACAGTTCCTGGACAACATCTTGCTGGATCTTACACAAGGCCCTGCAGAATCATGCACAATTTCTTGCAGGATCTGTAGGATTCTAAAGATTTTACAGGCAGGATCACGCAGGATGTGAAGAATCCTGTAATATGTTGCAGGATCCTATTAGGATCTCCGCAGTGCGGTACATTTTTCTGTATCCACTCGAGTGGTGCGCGGTACAAAGGAGAGCAAAGGATCTTCTCATCCTGGGGAAAGTTGTTCGTCGTTCACGAACGTTGAAAGCGACGAAATTATGACGCAATCGTTGTCATAGTTTTCAGACGGCATGACCAACGATAATGTCAAAATCATGTCATCTTCGAAGAACGCATTTGATGAGCACCTCTCGTCCTTACACGTGTCCGTCTCTCTGTCTGCAAGATTAGCTTTGAACGAATAATCCAATCCGTTTCAAATTGTTCGCACGCGTATCCTATGTGGATTTGTGGAATCAAGTTCGTAATTCAACACACACTGGGCACCGGGTCACGGAGTTTTGCAATCAACACGGTGAAAAATTAATTGGGACATAAAATGTTCAAGAATATTAATCAGATGCTAAACATGTGCCAGCAGAAACCATCGCAGTCGAACGCTGGGTCTTGGGGGGCCACGCTGTGTCATCTAGACTGGGACAGACCGGGACAGAACACTTTCCCCATGCTCGCACACCCAATGAAACACTTTTCCCGTGCTCCCAATAAAACACTTTCCCCGCGTTCCCAATAAAACACTTTCCCCACGCTCGCACTCCCAATGAAACACTTTTCCCGTGC